>MU915628.1:17083-29764 GCA_036418165.1 Cooperia oncophora
AAATACCGAAGGTGCGGAATGTACGAAAAGCATTAGATACGTATCGATTTGATGCAGAAATGCCGAAACTGCAGAAGTGCGGAAAGTGCAGAAATGACGAAAAGCATTACATACGTATCGATTTGAAGAAATGCCGAAACTGCAGAAGTGCGGAATCTGCAGAAATGCCGAAATGAAGAAATGCAGAAATGCGGAAACTGCAGAAGTGCGGAATCTGCAGAAATGACGAAAAGCAACCGATACGTATCGATTTTCCGCACTTTCGGCATTTCTGCAGATTCCGCACTTCTTCACTTTCGGCATTTCTGCATTTCTTCAAATCGATACGTATCTATTGCTTTTCGTCATTTCTGCAGATTCCGCACTTCTGCATTTCCGCATTTCTGCATTTCTTCATGGTCGCAAGCTATGAACGCGGCCTAATCCGCAATTGTCTGTCTGTAAAATTCATAGCGCCCGTCCCAGTAGCAGTGAGACTTTAGTTCCAAGATATGATATAGAGTATGGGAACAAGAGCATCACTGGTGGCTGGCAGAAAGTAATGCACTTGATAAGATCTGATAAGGGCTGTTAAAAGGGAGGTCACCACTTCCATAGCACGAGTTACAGCAGCAGTAAGACGTTAGTTGCAGGATGTGGTTTAGGATATGGGGACAGGAACAACGACGGGGACATCGACGGTGGGTGACAGAAAGTGATAACAACAGATAAGGGCCGATGAGGCACCTTGCCGTCGTCGTTGTTGTAGAGTAGTAGAGCTTCTATACTACTAAATTATATGTAGAGATTTCGTGACATAGACCTCTAATACGGGTGACATGTAATCATATCAATTGATAAATATGGGAGGCCATCTTCACTACGTTTTCTACCGTCTCTTTCCGTTGCCAAGCATTGGGGGAAAGCTCAGTGTGTGAACTCTTTTCTTTGGAAATCATGACGTCATGCGTGTGCCCCTGAAACGGTAAAAGTGGCTCGCAATCAACTCGAAAGAAGGGGACGAGTAGAGGGGTGTACAAAACAAACAACAGTGAATAGATGAAGATTATATCGAGATAAGCTGCACATAGGCTTCCCCGAGTGTTACGCGCGACAGCCTACCTTAGCCGAACCAGTTAATTCATATTTAATTTCGCCTCTCTCATACTGCCCACCGAATGTCCACGCCTTCATGTCAAGCAAAGTTTCCTTTTGTGGCTCGCATTTCTCGATTCATGAGCTCTCGATTTCTTCTGTATGTGTACCGTCGTCCGTGTTATTAATAGCCATACTTTGCAATTCTATATGGGTTTTGTTTCTGCCAATGTTATCTTGAAACTTGTTTATTCAGGTAGTTTATATATCATTCTGGATACTCATAAATGGGACAGACGTTGAGTGAACCGGTAACCACGAAGGAATCTGCGTCATGCATCAACGACTTATTCACAGTAGGAAGCTCTTGTATGCAAGGATGGCGAATAAGTGAGTTTAGTCCGAAAATCTTCGTTATACTTTTTTTGGAGCGGGTATCAGCTCTGCTCTTCTGTGTTGTTTCTCAAAGATAGCGTCGCTCCACTTCGTATGGGAATGCTCACCGGTCTATTTATGGGAGATACCATTGCCATTTGGTGACTCCATCAACTCCATCACCCCCAACTGCGCACAAAAGTGTTTCTGAGAGGAATGCTGTAGAAATTTCCTATTCGAAAGCTTCTCAAAATCATTGGTTTTGCTAAGAACCAGTGCCGATAACCGTCTTGAGGTGATTTACGCAAATTCTGATCTGGCCAAAATTAGCTGCGAATGCGAAGGTGCCCAGTACGATCCATCTTCAGGGCCGCAGATATTCTAGTAATTTCCCTACGGCTGACTCGAGAGCGACATTGAATTGGAACCCTTTCGTGGCTTCTTTTTGAGAAGACCACTTCAGTTTCGAATTTTACACGGGATTATTGTTGTTTTCGTTTTGTTCGTTACCCAAACTCGGAAAAGGGTTCATGGGCATCTACTTTGGAGCTAACATCGCCCTGTCTCAGTTAGAGAGCACAGACGAGCAAAGAGTGGACTTGAGTGTTCAGTAGCCTCCACTCCTACTGCCCTAGGCTGGGTTAATACTTTGCGTCAGCTTATACCGGCGTATAACAGTCTTTCAAGCGAACGCCCATGTTAGCGAATGGGAAAGTTTAGGTATCAATCTGGCGCACGCTGGCATACTCTGGCGTATATTAGATTGATGTCTATAATTTCTCAGTCGCTCGAAACGCTGGCATACGCTGATCAAAGTATGAGCGCACCCTCACAGTCCTTCTTGGCCCTTTTTTAGCCCTATTTTTAAGTTTTATGTCATCCGAAATGGCCTTTTGCTTAAAGCTGTTCATAATAGAGCCTAACCCCCCCCCCACGATTCTATCGAAACTTGTAGCTCATGAGTGATGAGTCAGCTCGCAGCGCTCGCACACAGTCCGCTGCTGCGCTTCTTGCTGGAACCACCCTTGTCAAGGCTAGCAATTGCTGCCGGTGCCGGAGAGGAGGGAGGGTCGTGCTTTAAACTGTTTTCTATGCAAATAAACTGAATATGGAGGCTATTTTATGAAAGTATCACTGCTGTCTGGAACCTGGACTTCTTCCTGTCCATCGCGATCCCTGCCAGACATTCGGTACCAGTTCCAATGACCTGGCTCAAGTTTCAAATACGTGAGAACGGAGCTTTCAGCTATATCTTGGTCGTTCCAACGCAGCTTTACCAACGCAGCTTTAGATCACTACAAAAGCTCATAGGGCGTTATTGAGGTCGCAACAACTCATCACAAGCGCTGGGTATTGCTTTTTAGCTCAATTCGCAAGCCATCTTAGTTTCCCTGTTGAATATGTTTGTCACAGGTTTGTAGCAGTACCAGGCAATGCACTTACACAAGAAGTGCCATGATGGGGTTCAGGCCAGAAGCTCCTTTCACAGTCGTGCAGGAAGCTCCCTTCACAGTCACCTGTTTTACTCACAGATAGAACGTATTTACCAGGCTAAAGCAAGCCCCCCCCCTACTCTCCCCACTCTAGACTGATGATAAGATGTAATGGTGACATTAGTCTTCTCACAGTTCATGGTTGATGAAAGAATGGCATGTAGTTGTGAATGGTCAAATAACATTCTGTCCGTGCCTGTTTGCGACTGGCCTTGTGACGGGAATTCCGCGTAAGGTTGAAACCACCTGGCACAGTGACGGAGGGTCGTATGCGAGACAGTCTGGCTGATAACGATTACAACACCAGATAAGCTAGAGTAGTGCTATTGACTAGGGTTTGAGTGATTAGAGAAGCAGGGATCGAGTTTCACTCCTATTGAGTCAGGAGACGAAGTGCCCTCCATTCGCGAATCTGAGGTTTATGTGCAAGATTTACTCTCCATTTTCTGGAGTTGGGGAGAGCCTAGCAGTGTGATTCATGTGAGCATAGCAGCGGCTGCCCTTTTCGTAGGATATTGCCGTTTTGAAGAAAATATAGTCATGCTTTTGTCTAGCATGTAGCGCGTACCTGTTTACGTACTATCTTTTACCTACAGGGCTGTCCCCAGAATCACTAAATGGACTTGTCTGTGATCACGGGACGGTCGAGTCATGAAGAAGCAACCGTAGACCATAGCGCGGTTGCCTCACGACTGTCTTTCACGATCAGACCGACAGTTTTTAGGAGCATGCTACGAGTTTCTCAACTGCGGGTCTGCGAGAATTACTCAGTTGCTCCAGGATTACGCGAATACTGAAGGCCTCCTTGGAATTGTGACAATGATGGATGGTTTCATCTTTTTTTCCCCGATGGTGGAAGTTGAACCTATCCACCATTGCTAGAAGGAGGATGGAGAGTGGAATAGGGGAGGAAAGGAGTGACGTTAACAATTTTATGTGTGATTGCGGCCATCATGGCTAAAAACATCGCGCAGTTCATATTGTCGGTAGTGGCATTCAATAAGGAACCTGTAGTCGCCTAGTGACTCTCCGGTTAGGGAAAAAAGCAAAAATAAAAACGTGGAGAACACTGTAGGGACCCCGTGGCGGCTCCAAAGTACAGTTGTCCGACTGTCGTTTTATGACAGCAAAGCGATACTGCTGCTTCGAGCTCACAAATCGTTCACTCGCGTCATTCAAATGCTAATACTACCCAACAGAGAAAAAAACAAAAAACGAGGTGTAAAGACTGAACTCGTAATGGAAAATAGCCTTTGAGTCTTGGCGGGCGGGGCTACTAGGGAGGTGTCATAGCTGCCACATGAAAGCTGCAGCGCCTTCATTGCTTAGGCAGCGTTCGGATTTCACGACACGATTGATGCAGTGGAACGCATGCGCATAGATCGTAGAATCGCGCAACCGAAGCGCTGCCCTCGCGAAGTCTGAAGCTGCCTTACTGTGAAGCCGCGAAAAGTGTGGCAATGATTGAGACCTAGAGGGACCTACTTGTGCAAGGGAGGACGCCAACAAATCGCTTGAGCGCGGAGACGGTCTTTGAAATCCTTCCTTCCCTTTCTCTCCCCCTGTATTTCTGTCCAGCATTTCCGAGTTTTCGTAGTTTTCTTAGGATTCCTCATGAGAAAAAAGAGCAACTGCAAGCAATTCAATAATACCGTAGTGGGGAATTCAAGAAATTTTTTCAACTCTTTTGTTAACTATAACTTCTGTATTTTATGACCACCGTTTTAGACATGGAGGATGCACACACTCATTTGCTATCATTGCCTGACGATCCACGGTGTGCATTTTTTGCCGTGTACGACGGCCACGGTGGTCCGAAAGCTTCACAGTTTGCCGGTATCAATTTACACAAGCAAATATTGCAACAAGAAGATTATGGTACGTAGTTTTTTTTTTGTTTGCGGAGGTTACCTTGTAGAACATTTCCGAATACCCCAGTACCACGCGACCATTTTACAGCTCAAGGAAATCTCCCGGAAGCTCTACGGAAGGGTTTCTTAGCGCTCGACGAACAAATGCGTTCTGATGACGAAATGCGCGACGATGTCTCTGGTGCCACAGCAGTTGTAGTTTTAATTAAAGATGATGTTATTCACTGTGGTAAGCCGAGCTCCTTTATTACAACTTATTTCCTAAGTTTTGTTTTGCTCATGCTATTATTGCAGCAAACGTAGGTGATTCTCGAGCTGTTGTCTCTGTATGTGGTGAAGCTCGTCCATTGTCGTTTGATCATAAACCTGCTAATGAAAAGGAGGTGTGGACTGCATTGTTAGAATTGTTGGCGCAGTTCGGCGACGAGGGGGGGGGGGCATTTTGCACTTTCGCTGCTTCACTAGTTCCGGTTTACAAGTCTCACTCTGGTGAAACCTGTGAACTCTTGTGAAGCTTGAGCAACCATGGAAAAACCTGTCAGCACTTGTGCTCATGAAATAGCTCTCCAGATGGGTCGACACGTCGATGGGAAGTACAAACAGTGTAAAATGCCCCTCCCCCTCCCCTTCGCAGAACTGCTCCGGAATTTCCATTGAAGCTTTTTCTGAATCGCTGGCGTCATGGCGCTTTTTAATGTTTTATTGCTGGAAAATTTCGACATGATGATGACGCAAAATCTTCAGGCTAAGCGCATACTTGCTGCTGGTGGATGGGTTGAGTTCAATCGAGTTAATGGTAATCTCGCTCTTTCACGGGCCCTCGGTGATTTTGTATTCAAAAGGAACGATGCGATTCCGCCTGAACAACAAATTGTAACAGGTCAGTTATTATATCTTTAGTTGAATTTTTGTAACGTTGCATGTTCTTGTGTTATTCATCCTCTCTGGTTGCTGGTTATTATTTCACTGGATAGTCAACAATAACCATTTTAGTTGCTCAGCTGACTTCCTTTTTTACGAGCTACTGCGTTCAGTTTTGTTTGATGTGTGGGCGCTTTTGAAAGCCATTCATTCAGTAATCGTTCAGATTTTCCATTTCTATGGGGGTTTTCATTGGGAGGTTCTGTGAGCTCTGACTCTTAAGTTTTTCCTGTAGTCAAACTTGTATTTGACTTCCTATACGAGAAATGACCTTCAACTTCGACGATTACTGTTTTGTTGACCGCCGATTGATGTTTAGTTTACGCATGCGCATTCGATTATCAGTTCGCTCTGACACGATGTGCTCTCGTCGGCAATCATTGTTCCGTAATTCTCCATAGACATGCTGGGGTGACTTTGTGTCTATCGACGTTAGTTGTCAAGATGTCGGAGGTTACAGGAGTATTGAAATGAAAGTGTGTAGTAGGGCCTAACTATTGAATGTTCAGTATAACAGTGCGCCCTAAAAAACAGGAAGAAGCAACAACCAGATTTGTTCTGCCGTTATCACATCAGAAATGAGCCGATCGGCACTTACGTACTAAGCCTGAAACAGGGGAGGCGGGCAAGAGAATCGTGAATTGCCGCTTCGTCGCGCGCGACAGTGGGCGCGACGTTGTCTTAATTTGCACTACCCTTTCAATTGAAACACCGACGTCCATGTAGACAAGGACATCGTAGACACTTATGTCTGTTTTTGGTCATACATTGTCTATTTTGGACCAATATCACCTGAAATAGTCGTCATTAAGGGACGCCACGCCCTTTGGCGCGGCAAATTACGATTCTCTTGCCACATACCCTTGAAACAGGGGGTCTTATGTAGTGAAAGCACGCAACTGGCACTCACAAGGGAACCGTTGATCCAATCATGTACAATGGGATGTACTTAGATGGACGTGTTTTGAGCCGCTGAATTCAAATCTGCCCTCGGAATTTGCGGAACGATTCTCTGAAAGGAGTTACGGACCATTCATTCTCTGCTGTGTTCGCATAAATTCGGAACGATACATACTTCGGCAAGCGGCCGGTGGTAAGTAGTGGATAAGCGTACTGCTTCAAAGGCACGAGTTCACGTGTTGGAATCCCTGACTCTTGGAAGTTTTTGCTATTGTGTAAAACACTTCATATGAGCCCCCAGAAACATTTCTGTTCAGCTAATTTACCTAGTTCTCTGATTTCCCTTAAAAGAATACGCCAGTACCAGCTTTGGGCAGAACATTTCGACAGAACAAGAAAGCAACCGCTGGCTGTTTTTTGTGCGGAACAACACGTGTCGGTAGATAGTAACCATGTGGGCTGATCGTATAGGGTATTTTGCACAAATGGCGTTGACAATTTCGATCAAAATTGAAAAAAAAAACTTGACTAGTTTTCTCTCTAGACTGGTGGGGAACTGTAACTGTGCCGTGTGGGAAGAGTACTTCTTTATTCGCTGTAATAGTTGCGAGAGCTTGTTGTGTTTCCATCATTTCGTGGAAGAATACCACATGTGCTCTCGAACCATAAGATCTTCATTTCTTGATGTAAGCTCCAATAAACGGATATCCTCATAATGAAACTTCTTAAAAGGAACCCGAAGTGGCGAATTTGCTTGCTCCTGATGGCAAATAATCAAGGAACTAGGTAAATTAGCTAAACAGAAGTGTGTCGGGGACTCATACGTGTTTTACACAAAAGCAAAAACTTCTAAGGGTCAAGGAATCCAACGTGCCTACCCACTACACCACCATCTGCTCGCTACAGTCATCGTTCCGAACGTGTGCGAACACAGCAGAGAATGAATGGTCCGTAACTCCCTTCAGAGAATCGTTCCGCAAATTCGGAGGGCAGATTTGGATTCAGCGGCTCAAGACACGTCCATATGTATACATCTCATTGCAAATGGCCGGATCGACCTGTTGGGGTTCCCTTGTCAGAAGGTGGTGTGGTCCGGTCCGCAATATCAAAGGCTGTTCCACTTGCACGACTCCGCAACTACGCGGTCGAGGGCGCTGAGCAAGTCGAGTGCAGGCTGCGTGCGGCACGTTCAAGGTGCCTCGACCGCAGGGACGAGTATGTATGCGGTCGTGTTTGTAGTACAGGCGCCATTCATACTGTGCAGGACCTACCTATGTCCTCATCATTTTAAGAACCACTCTCCTGTGCCAAATGGAAGGCATTTACTTTTATAGAATGCTTTTTCTGATAAGGAGAACATGAGCTCGGAAGGATCCCAAAGGAGGCGTGACGCTGCTTTGATGTAATTTTACTACTGCGGTTGTTTGCTGGCTTACGGTAATCGCCGTTTTTCACACGAAATTTTCTGAACTAGTTTATATTGAGCTTTATTTCCGTGCTGTTTCCTAGTTTGTTTTCTGAGGGTTGTCCAGCATTTGGTGATGGATGACGGGAAGAAACTGTTTTTGGATCAAACAATGCACACAGGCGGAGGCTATATCGGTTTTCTGATACGGGCTTCACGGAAAAACTCACCGGCGAGCGCGTCGCGTGCTTACTGTCGCCGCGGCAGTAACGCGGAAAGGAGGTGTACAAGGCAGTCTGAAGGCAAAGAATTTTTGGCTCGCAGACGATGAACTGTAAAAACAGTGGGGGAGGCAGTAAGTAATTAATGATGACTGATGAACACACTGGAGTGTGAAAGTTAGCTGAAAGCCTAAGCCGTTCTTCGAAAGATGTTCTGATTCCACAGGTGACTACCTATTGTATTCGCCAGTGCGCGTTCCAGCGATGCCGGTTGAAGGTGAACATGGGTCGGTAAAGAGCTAGTCTATCAAATTGCAGCGATGAAAGCGCCTATCATTGTCCAGTCCTTCGCCCCGTTGCCGCAGCGACATCGGCAATCGCGGGATGTCATAGAGGAGTCAACAACAAGCGGTTCAGCAAAGGAAACAGTTGCCGATAAGGCTTGTCGGACGTCATTCCTCGGTGAATAAATCCTACACGAGACTTCATAGACTGCTTACATAGGGAAGATCCACCAACAAAGCCACATCAGTGATTTATAATGCTTGGGACTAGGGTGTTCAGCTGTTGTTGTTCGCTTCTGTGTTGTTTGCTTGTTGTTTTTTGAAACCACATGGGCTCGTGCGTAAGGAATGAACAATTACAATTATAAGGATAACCAGTCGCCTCGCCGGCTGACGCCGGCGCGGCTCCTTCTGATACGGCCCGGCTGCGCCGGGCGGGCGCGGCTTCGCCGCGCGTACCTTCTCTCACATATTTCTAGACTCAACTGATATCCGCCTTTTGTTCTGTACTCCACTTTTTCCGGTGTCTGAAGTACTCTTGAGCTATTTTACAGATTCTTCGCTTCCGCCCACCTCGGGCTGGCCCCGCCCACAATATGTCTACCCCACATTTCTCAATCGGCGACCCCTTGCTGACCTGAATTCACTTTATTCCGGTCTTCGGAGTGCTCTGGAACCGTTTTACAGACCTTTTGTCTGGCTCCGCCCACCTCGGAGCAGGCTCCGCTCAACCCCAAAATCAGGAGATAAGAGAACAGACACAGAAATAGATACACACACATTTTCTCATCGTTCGGACCTTGCTGACACTGAAATTCACTTTATTCCGTCTTCGGACAGTGCTTCTTGCGAACGTGTTTACAGACCTTTTTGTCTGCTCGGCCCCGCTCGGAGCAGGCTCCGCCACACATGTTTATTTGCCCCACAATCTTTTCGCCGGAGACCTCCACTGACATTAATCCAAAGTTTTTTTTTTTTTCCAGATCTTTAAAGATGACTCTGGGACAGTTTTAGAGAACTTTTTCTGGCTCCGCCCACCTCGGGCTGGCCCCGTCCACGATGTGTCTACCCCCTATTTCTCAATCGGCAACCCCTTGCTGACACTTGAATTCACTTTTTCCGGTCTTCAGAGTTCTCTGGAACCGATTACTAGACTCCTTTTTGTTGGCCCGCCCACCTTGGAGCAGGCCGCACATGGTTTTTACCCCACAATTCCTCACCGACGACCATGCTGAATTAATCATTTTTTTTCCGGTATCTAGGAGTGGTTCTGGGAATCCGAAAGCTGCAGACTTCTATAAAATGAATACCCTGCGATTTAGGGCAAGCTCCGCTCACTGGGCGGGTCTCAACACACTTTGAGCGTGCCCTATATTCGCCGGATATTTACATTCTACACTGAGTTTTTTGCGACTTCCAAACACTCGCGAACCGGGTTACTGAATTTTGCGAGAAGCACCGCCCACCTTGAGTACGCCCATTTAGGGTGTACCTGCCACTTATTCTGGCGACTCCTTACTAACCTTAGTCCCTTTTTTCCCCATCTTTAAGCTGCTCCGGAAGCGAATTATGAACATTTTTCTGCGGAACCCCAAACTTTCGGCGAGTGCCCCGCCCACTGTGGGCGGGGCTTGCCATAGGTCAAGTGTGCTTTTATTTCTTGTCCCATGCCCTACCTATCCCCACCCTTTGAGTGAGACCCCTCCAAGTTCCGTTTCTTACAGGGTCGAACGAATTCCGCGGACAGACAAAACTTACAAACAAAAATCACAAAAACAGGACAAAGCGATTACTATATGGCGGCTGATGAGCGACACTGCGAACCCAAGCTGGCACCGTATTGCAGAGTTGCAGAAAAGACAACCCAACAATTAGAAATAGCACTGCTGTTTGTCTTTCCTTTGTTTCAAAGTGTGGATATTGATCTAGGGTCCTAGTCTACATCACCGTCCACCAGGGGCTGTATGCCCTCCTTCCTTTCAAAGGGAGATATTCCCCACTGAATCTCCGCTTTTAGCCGTTTCCTCATTAACCTCCGCTATGTTTGCCGTTATCTCTATCAGTGTCCTCGTCTACTGGCCGTCGCCGCTCTGCATCCACACTCTGTACTATACTATTCGTTCAGCGCATGCTCCGAGCGAGTGCTAGTGTTGCGCGGAGGGGTAAGCAGCGTTCGACTCTTCGCCGACGCAGCGCTTCTGGGCGCGACTGTTCGACGCGATAATGCAATTGCAAAGCATGCGCATTGATAGCGATCGTACTCGGCGCGGACATAAAGCGCTGCCGTCTGCGAATCTGATAACGCTGTTATAGGATACCTCCTGCTCCAACACATGGGGGAATTACAGAGATCGGGAGAGACAGAGATGCAGAGAGAGAAGCAAGTGAGACGAAGGCATTGGTAGAATCGGGCCAGTAGTGGGAGATTCACTGGGAAAGCTCCTCTTCGTGAGGGAGATGAATAACATACAACCCCAGGAGCGCAGAGTACGGGGAAGTAGGAGGATAGCAAACTGCTGGATTAGGCGCCGTGAAATTGCCGCGTGTGCAACCGCACCGTACAACTGTTGCAGCACAGAAATATTCACTCTTGATGTTCGATGTGATACAGTTGTACGGTTGCACACGCCACAATTTCACGACGCCCTCCAGCAGTCTGCTACCCTCCTACTTCCCATACTCTTCACTCATGGTGGACGCTGGCGTACGCTGGAGCGGAAAATCGACATCTGTACTTTCCTAGTCGCTGAAACAAGTTCGAAACGCTCAAAACGCTGATGTACGCTGGCGTAGGCTGACGCAAAGCATGGACACAGATTCATTATTGTTGCTCTTATTCCAACTGATACATTTCAGCTTATCCGGATGTTATCACGGAGAATATAACAGAAGATCACGAATTCGTGGTACTAGCATGTGATGGTATCTGGGACGTACTTAGTAATCAAGAAGTGGTCGACTTTGTACGCGAAAGGCTAGCCGAAAACAGGGATCCACAGACTGTGAGTTTTGCCTTTAGATTGCAGTAGTGCTCGAATACTTGTTTATGAAGAAACAGTGACTTGATGTGTCCGCGGTAGGCTACTTTTTGAGTAAATGCATTCCCATGGAAGAAACTTGTTTTCGGTTATGTGAATGTGTTTCCGGTTGTTCTGCAATTCCCTAGCACGCGACGGTGCCACAGCAACTGTTAGCTGAGTGTTCTTGAACTACTATGTAGGGAGGTTGTAGATCACCTCAGTTCGTCAAAGAGTTCATTTTGGAAAACGATCGCAAACCCGAAACTTGGAGTGCGCTGGATCCCCGAGAGGTCTGAAAGAATGAGATGTGTGAAATCTGCAAAGTGCTACTGTAAGATAATTTAAAGTTCTTTCTTAGAGCTCATGGGATTTTACCTTTTGTTATCACAAGAATGCTGAGTTATGAACAAAAGTTAGACCTCGGAAGGGACTCGAACCCGCATCTTTTCTTACCGAGCGGTTGCGTTATCCAATTACGCTACTGGGGCCGCTCTTACACTCCCAGCTCAATGGCTGTTTGTGCCGCATCGGTCCTATATAAAGTGCTCAGCTATGTTGCTGCCTGGCCTGAGAGAGGACTGCATATTTGGGAATAGGCACCTCTTGTGTTTCCAAATACCTCTTGTCTTAGAAGAAATGGTTCCTTCTCGAATTTCTAGTGTTCCAGAGCTTCACTTCATTTGTGCTGTCGTGCCTTGTTCTCCTGGCTGTCCCTGTATACTCACTAGGGAAGGTCGTCAGGTCGAAGTGGCCATTTGTAATGAGATGTAGCTCACTAGACGTGGTTTTGGACTAATCTCAAATCTGCCTTTCGAAATTTGCAGAGCGATTCTCTGAACGGAGTTATGGAGCTTTTTCCCGCGTTTACCACGCAACAGGTCATGGGATCGGATCCCTGCTGAGCTTAACTTTTTTGCTTCTTGCGCAAACGTGGCAAAAAGTGGTTGTAGCGTCACTACTACATTAGCGCTCTCCTAAACTTGCCTGAAAACAGTACTTACTGACGCGCTTGGTGCCTTGTGATCTAGGAGAATTTCTGGATGTACAGGTGCCCTTGGCGCACAGTGCAGGCGTTTTCGCGCTGAGCGAGTGCCATATTCGTATTTATGGGGGCGAA
>MU915630.1:0-12672 GCA_036418165.1 Cooperia oncophora
CCCGAACGGAGGTTCTCTGAGTAATCACAATCCCACCCGACATGAGCTCGGAAGTAAGGGCACTCGCTGTCTTGACTCAATACAAATTCGAGCTCGAGCATCGAGGTTATCCACCTACTTCAGCCCTACAGCTTTACTTTCGTGTGCTTTCAGCTGAAGAAAGTGGTCACGAATGGTTTGAATCCATATCGCAGGAAATCGTATAACGTTCTTCCCGAGAGTATGGGGAAAAACCAAAGGGGAAAAAGAAACAACCAGATATGCAGCTGAATTCTTTGCGCCAAAGGGATTAATCCTCCACTGAAACCGCCTTTGATTTGAACAGAGATCATAGCAAAATGTTCAGCGCTCATCTCTGAGAGCTACAAAATCTCTATGATCAACCTAGTGAGTTTGCATTACTTACCATCGTCACTTCTTTTGTCATCATCTTTTCCCTTCACTGAAATCGGTCAATAAAGCGGCGTCAAATGTTTTCCTTGCTGTAGTAGTTCATGTTCTCATATTAGTGATGGAATGGTTGGCGATACAAGCCATAAGGACATTTTCGCTCAGAGTTTACTTCAGGTGTACATAACATACTGTTTCAAGTTCATGCGCCCCACGCGCCCCACGCTATCCATGTCATTATGAAGATTACGTAGTTATCAGGATTGGAGCAGTCCTAATCGGGTTCCTGTTCTCCTTTATGCTTTGAGACACCAGCCATTCGGTTTTTCAAACAACGTGGCTGCTGTTCATGCTTTACTTTTCACAATTTAGCTGGCTCACAATCTCGCTTGCATAAAATAGTCACTTCAGCAAGCTTATCAGCGGCAGAACATCTGTATCTGTGAGCCTTGATGCGCTTTCTTCATGTGCCTTGATTGCAGTCAACCTATCTTGCCACTTTACCATCGTCGCAAGGACAAAAAACGGAGAGCCTTAGCAACCCCGCCCCAATTCCCCTTCCCCCCTAGGCAACGAGTTCTACTGACCCTCTGGTCTGTGACACTTAATGATAGTGTGATGCTTGGTAGTATAGTCATGAAAAACAGTTTATCTATTCTCATCCGTTGATATGACTGCCTATCATCCGGCACCAATATGCCTATCACGAAACCTCCGTTTTCTGCGATTCGTAATCGGGCTGCCTCGCTCTTCAAAACAGATTCTACTCATCAGAACAATAAAATGGCACTCCATAATTATAACGTCACCCCGCGTTTCTGGAAAGACCACTGAACTGGGAGTTTTCCTCATTGACTGGATGACTCCTCAAAAAACTTATCCATCCAAACTTTAGATCTTTTATTTTATTTTTCACTATAATTTCACGCAGGTTTTCGATTTTCCATAACAACTCTGAGGGGAAGAACACTTTTTTAATGATATTGATCCATGAAAACGAGATAGTAATCCATAGCTGTTCGTCGTAGAAACAGATGTCAAAGAGCTTCTGCGGTTTACTGATAAGGAAGTTACAATGCATCATCTCCGCTCCAGGTTTCAGGGGACTAGGACTCAATTCTGTTCCACAGGTGTTGTGTGAAGCAACCTTCGAGACCCTTCTCATCATTAGCATAAATCTTGCGTGAGCACCCAACTTCTGGTATATCCGAGGACACCGCATTTCTTCAGAAAATCTTGATTTGAACAAAGGTATATTTCGCGTTATCTGATGATGACCCTTAGGTTGTGACCAGTACAACACGAAAGACTTGAAGCCGTTTGAAGCCAAGTCTCCAAAGGAAGGTGAGGCGAAATAACGACTGTAGAGTTGTGAATGTGTGTATGTGCGACACGAGCGTACCCTAAAGAAGTTTGCCCAATGTAGACTGTTTCCCCAAATTGTAATGTCCATCTGTTGAAGTTGGATACGCCGAAGAGCTGATTATCAGCTAAAACAGCCCAGATAGAGTTACTTGCAACAACTGCTGGTAACTATGGAGTCCTGGAAATTCAAACCAAATCGCAACATTCTAAGAAGACCCCAGCAAAGTGGGGTAGATGTTGATTGTGATTGCCGATGATTGCGATTTGCCTGATTGTGCATCAGAGCTATCATTTTTTCCCAATAGTTGTTACTGATATTTTGCCTGATTTCGAACAGATTGTATGTTGACTTACCTCGATGTTTCTTTTCCCGTTTAAGTGCCACCACATCGTTTGCTGAAGTTCAATCCGATATATTAGGTCATACAATTCAAAAACGTCAAGTATTGAAAAGATTTAGTGGAGTAAAACAAAGAGAAAACAAACTGAAAAAGCGATATTAAGCCTTATGCTGAGTTGGCCCTGTTGTTTGTCGAAGACCACCTCTCCCTCCGGGGAGCATCTGTGCACCGAGCAGCTTTTTTCAGCTATCTCTCGCTGTGCTTGTCACTGGCTGGATCTTCAGTTAATCAAAGCAGTTGAAGTTGCTCGGATGTGTGTGTATGTCGGCTGAATAGACGTCTCAATATTTTGTCTGACGATATAGTGACGGATTATTCGAGCTACGTGGGTTCTGGCATTGTCATGGGCAATGATAGCCCTGTTGTATTCATGCGTTACCTTCCAGTTGTCGATGTGATCGTCGATGGACTGGCGGTACACCCTAGCAGTGACGACTGTATTTTCCAGGACAGAGCTTCCAAAAGGCCACGCTCCCAAAAATCTATTGCCATGATGATCATTCGCTCGGACCCTTGTAACTTCTCACGACATAAGTCTGGTGGCTCCTCATCTGCATTCATCCAAAGCCGACACTTTGACTTTTGAGCTCAGGGCACAAACTCATCCGTGTTTCATCTATGGACAGTCTTGACAGTCAGTGGGTGACGTCGTAGACGGGAGGGATTGAGATTGCCAGCATCAGTTCGGTTTTGGACCACGGGCGAATGTCTAGTCCCTACGTTACTACATTTATCGCTTGGAACATTATGGGCGCCTGGGCGACTGCTCGACCATCAGTCGTCCTCTTTCTTCCTTTTTTTAACTTCTGCACCCAATATTCCACGTTTCGCTTAGAGAGCGCCATGCTGCCCAACTGTTTATTCAGTTTGCGATGACTTTGAGCGCCGGAATTCTCTTGTATAACGTCCCATTTGATAATTCCGCGTTGATAACCACTCGGGCTTCTTTTCAATTTCTCGATATTTCCTTGTGTACCCATGTCCACCTAGCTTTGCATGTGCCCAGCTAAGGGGACTAGCTCCCAATCAATACAGAGCCCCTCGGTCGTAGCCTCTCTATTTTCCCGCCAATATCCGTTTTCCCTCATTTTTGAATGGGATGACCTAATATTCACTCTCTGAGTCTACGCAGTCCACAATGCAGAGTATTCGCTCATGCGTACTCCTTGCCTTATCATTCTAAACTGGCCTTCAGTCATTTAAAATCACTCAAGAGTTTCAAAACACTCGCGCTATACTAAAGCGTAGGATGGACATCCTTCAAAGTCTTTCGGTACACTTGTTATGAGGCAGTTTTACCGTGTCCATTCATTTTAAGCTGAATTCACTGACCTCCTTCAACTTCTCTGGAGTCGCGTTCCGCACTTCCTAGAAATATCAGTTGCGATGAGTGACGCAGAAATGATTTCGGTCAAATATAGTAAAACTGACTTTCTTCAGCTGCGCTTTCCTTGCTCCTTGATTTTGATTCCTTACCTGAAGCAACATCCTAGATTCTCAGTATAGATCGTTAAAGTAACAACGTTACCAATTTCTTCTTGCTCTACGCTACCCCCCCCCCGCTCGCCCCCTCCCTCCCCCGCCGAATCCGTTTACTGAAGTCGTGCTATCGTCAAAAGTACAATGTGCGGATACCTGATAAGTGGATGTCCTTCTTCTTATAAACTGTGCAGGTCCATAGCCAACTAAGCTAACAAGGGAGGTCGCTCAGGTCTTGGTGAGCTTTTTAGAAACGGTTTGTTGCATGATGTAGGGCTCCATGCATGGACCACATAGATGGGGTTCATTTTTGCTAAAGTTCATTGGGGAAAAATGAGTGGAAAAATTCGATAAGAAAGGGGGATCTACTCCTCCCCTCTTATTCACCTCCTTTCCAGCTGTAGCGTTGACAGTGTATAGTACATGAGGTGTTCTTTGAGCAGGCATGAAAACAGCGCAAAATAAGGTCAAAATCCAAGTACTTTACTTGGCATGTGGTGAGCTACATTGGAGTTTCCTTGTCATCTCCGCATGTCTCTTCAGCGATTCCTGCATCAACCCCTACATCATGCAACAAACCATTTCCAAATAGCTCATCACATCGTAGCGACCTATTTGTAAGGTGCGCCGCTCGCTCCATGTGAAAATGCGCGCAAAAGCCACTAAGAACCTCTGATGTAGGGTGAATTCTACTCAAAGCACATGAGTATCACACACGTTGCATTCACTTCAATCTGATGAGACAAAGTATGAAAGGTAATGAACGGTTAATACCCGAAGGCGAAGTGACAAACAAGCAGGAACTGATATTGTCAAATCCAATCTAAAACTTATGCGAATGCGCTCTTACTCGGCTAAACACCCGCACACAACAGCCCTCTCGCCTGCCCGTAACACTGGTTCTGTCTCTTTCCTATTCAACGTGCCTCTGCCCTTACACATCTGAACACATTTACTTTTTTGGAAGCCCCTTGAAGCCGTAGGCAACTCCGTTTTTCGAGAGATCTTCTTCTTAAAAAAAGAATGTTTGCTTCACAAAGGGTGTTCTAATCGATGTTAACCTTGATCTACGTTCTCATGCGTTGTATCTCACAATGATGTCTCACGCGGTCGGACTGGTTCTTATCGTTACTGCTGTTGCAGTGCATTGTCAAGAGGGCCTCATTCCAGTTCATGCAAACAAAAGAGGCCGTGCATTCATGTTACAGTGACCCAGATCGTTATTGGAGCACGGTGCTGGATTAGAGCATAGCTGTGGAGTCGTTCGAGAGAGACACCTCTATCAGGTGCACCTCGAGTTATCTTGTTTCCTTTTCTCTCAGTATTCACTGGGGCCTTTCAACAAGAGGTAAAGTTCTGGTCTATTTGATGTTCCCACGCCCTTTTTGGATATCGTAGCCCTGCCTACAAGGATGGGAAATTTGCTAAATCCGCAGTTTAGAAATACAAAAGGATAGCGCCGCCTGCTCGTGGAGTCGTTGCCGCCCTGCCCGCCTAGCTGCCACAACGCCCAGCGTTCATATAATGGTTGCCTGATGATACGCTTGTTCTTCTACTACGTTATGAAGGTGCAGTGCCATCTTTGTCAGCCTTATAACTCCAAAGGGATCCGAGCCATTTATATACTGAGTGGCCAGTTGTTGCAAGACGTGTTCGCAGAAACAAGCAAGTTCTTATAGAGCATGAGGTTAAGCAAAAGCCTGCGCGATATGCGCGACATACTAAGTCTCTCCACTCCGAATAGTGAGAGTAAAGTGATGAGAGAAAACAGCTGATACCAATAAGTGAGAGCTCGTGTCGAAACGCCTTCACCTCGCCTTATGCACATACAATCACAGTTGGGCATGCTGTTCTATACTATTCCTCATGATTGCTTCTGCATTTTCCTTTGCTACTGAATCACTTGCAACGTTGCTATTACTATAGGAACCCCGTCATTTCCAAGCGCTCACCCTTTCAGCTTGAAACACAAGACCGTTGACTGTCTCGTGTTTGTTTGTGAATGCGTGTTTCCATGAATAGAGTCGGATTCTAGGTTCAGCAACTGCTTATTGCTTATTAAGTGATTTCAAGATCGTATAGCCCGGAGCCCTGTGTTTTTCGCTTTGGATTTTTCACGTGGTTAGCGTGCTCGTATGCATATATTATGCTCCATAGCTGCAACCGTAAAACGTTGTCTCACGTATGCAATGATGTTGGTCAGATTGCTCACTATTATATCGTGCGGTGTACTTGTTCAGATAATCATGGCAACTCCTCCCATTACTTCACATCTGGTGAGGAAGTGAATGTCTATACGATCACCTGTTTCAGTTAAATCGCTATATGAAGGATCAGTTGATGAGTTCGAAATGGTCGAGTGGCTACTTTGGATGGTAAAGAGGAATATAACGCCATCTCCCCACGCGACAATTGTGAAAACGAGTTCTCCTCGAAGAGTTCATCAACGAGCATCAATTTTGCTGGGACCTCCAGCCTTATGGGTCAGGTCACACATAAATAAGGATTTGTCACATGTACTCATAAAGTAAATGACATTGCAGCAAACATTGACATTGCAGCAACAAGTGAAGTCCAAAAGTGCGATGCAAATGGCTCCCGACTTGAAAAATATGGTAAAACACTGCTCGATGTCACACTGCACGGATGAAGGTTGTAACTAGGCCAGGTATCCTTTGAAACCGAAAACGACTTTGAGGTAATCGAACACCATTGCATGAATTGGGTTCAGGACTGGATGATGTCCGCGGAGGACGCAACGGCGACACCATTAGTTAGGCGCAGCGAGATAGTCGTGCAGACGCCACACGTATTCATAAATATCATCGATCAAGACCACCGGCGCTCTCTGCTGCTTCAGTAAATAGTGCGAATGTATAGTCACTCACTGTACTGTTTTTGTGCATGTAACCCGTTGTGAAACAGTTGAGTGCTTTGATGAACGCTCTGGTTGCTTTAGGAACGGATTACAAATACTCGGTACATCCCTATGGTATATTCTCTCGTTCGTATTGGTCCTAAAGCGGATCGCTGTCGTTTGTGGCTGCACAGGTCCAATAAACAATTGATTGTTGAATTGCTGAAAGAAGGATCAATTTCCGGACAAGTGAAGCACTATATAAGGAAGAGGTCTGGAAAGACAGACGAATCCTCTGGCAAGGAAAATCGTTTTTCGTAAAGTGGACAACATAAGGTTTGGTTGTTCGCCTTTTCACAAGAACCCGCTCAGTTTTCATAGAGTCATCTTTTCAGGGCTATTAGAAGGTGGCGACGTAACGCAAATGATTGAGCATCTTTGGAGAAACGTATCAACGGCAACACTGTTCGCGACAGATTCCGTTACTACCCTTCTGCTCTCAATGACACAAACGATGGATTTTGACTTGGTACGGCTGTGCCATGATGATGAAGCCATGTGTCTCGCTTACGTTAAATTGTTTCTCCTTCGGTTACGACGTATAAAGGGAAGGGCTAGCAGAGTTTTCTCATAGAGGAACCGTTGTTGACGAAATATATAGTGTGTCCATGTACAAGCTCCGGATTGCTACAGTCATCGCTGTTGCTCACTGCGGTAGAGCACTTCTATTCACTTTCATGCTGGGTTGAGTGGCGCACCATTTGTTTTGCGCCTTCATTACCACATAGTAACAGTTTCATTGTTCGACAAAGCGAAAGAACTGGTTCCTACATTCGCGCCTGACTCCTTTATGAGCGAAGACGTCGCATCCTTCTACAGTGCATTTGAGCGAGTGTTTTTCAGCCACGACGAAGATACTTTGAATGCTAGTATGCGGTCGGTATGCGGTTTGAGCCTTCGAAGGCTCTGCAACGAAGAAGGTGACATAGGTAAACGCGCAACAAAACTATGGTGTACACCTTGTTATATATTTTTCTATCATTTAGGTGTCATCACTTGAAGAGTTCGAGTCGGGAATTCTGCTCGTGACAGGTCCTGTTGACCGGTGCTTCTCACAAAAAGACATGGAGAAACGCTGACGTTTTCAATAAAAACGGCGAGAAATACTGGACTATCTCCATCGAAGCTGGTGGTTTTCCAATTAATGGAACCTTGAATGTTTGCTCACTAAACACAGAATAGAACAATGAAGTGCATAGGGGATTGGCTATCATCAACGCATCAATGATGTGCGAGAGGTGGCACAATTATCTTGGGAACGAAGCGTTCTGCTTAGGAAGCATAATAAGGATCATGAAATTCTGGAGGCCCTCACAACGACAGTAAAGGTTAAAGGAGATGAAAGAAGATGCTAAAGTGATAGCAAACGTTGTTTCGATCGGAGTGCTGCGAGGCATGTTAGTGAAATCAGCTCAGTCAGGAGCATGGAGGGCTCGTTGAAGGCCAATGGCGATTTCAAAATCACCATATTAGTCACAACAAGGCAACTAGCAGTTACGTTAACCTGTAAGAGTTGTTTGGTGTGGTGGAGCCGGGCTTGTGAACGATTCGTTCTCAGAGGTCGAATAAGTCCTGTATGGTGGAGGAGGAGCACTGCACATGTAAAAAAGTAGCTCACAAAGAAATTAACCCGTAGGACTGCTAAAGTCTTTCTATGCAAGATCTCAACCACTGCCGCAATTCCGGTTGTTGCGCTTCTCCCTAGTTATTTTTCTGTGAATGCGATGACAATCGTAAGACAGGGATCACTTGTGTGCACGTTCATGCCGTTGTCTTACATGCCCACAAGGTAAGACAGTTTGATTCAGTGTCTTTGCAACGTTCTTCATTTTGCATTAAAGGACCACTTGCAAATACTGAAGCTATGGAAACTACCGGCAGCAATAGGATGCTGTGAAAGCTTGTGAGGATTGGCGTCCATCTAGTTTGTCGCAAATGATTGACGTGTGTGATCAAAGCCGCACAGCCAACGCTGAGCAAGCTGAACACTATTTGAATGGTTCGCTTGCCTCCATAAAGCGATTAATTGCGCATCCGAGGCTCTCTATAACTGCCTCTTCTGCTAAGAAGTGCAAACCCTCGCCCTCCGTCCTGAGATTCCGCTGACAGAAGCTGCATCTGCAGATGCCGTACCCATTCGGCTGGAAACTATCTAGCTCAGCTCGAATGGTTTTCTGAAGCTCTTAAATGGCAGCGTAGAGACGAATTTTCAGACGTCATCTATAAACAAGGAGAGGAGGAAGAAGATTTGAAGTGCTCAAGGAATTCGCACTGAAAGATGTCCGGGTGAACGGTTACTGTTTCTTAAAGAATACCGTGAATAATGTTTACAACGATGTGTATTGGCTGAATGTACATGCTGTGATCTTGTGGTCATATAGATAATTGTGCTGCACTAAGTGATCGGTGCACTGTACTTAGCAGAGAGACAATAACAAGCTAATAAATCATACTAGAAGTTGATGTTAGTCTACAAGATTTTTGTTTTTTTTGTTACATGGTTTTGTGCGGATACTCTACAGCATTCTAACCGCGACCATTAAATTGCGTGCTGTGCTCAAAACCTATAATTTATGGTCTGTACTGTTCACTTCTTTTAAGTTTTGTTACACTTGTTTGTTATTGTTCTTTTATCCTGTTTGCCAACCTTGGTACAAGTGATCGACCAAAGCGCGCTCGTCCCTGCTAGCCACCCACGGGTATTTGCGGATGTTCAGTGGAATTCGCACCGCTTACCGGGAGCCTTAATTTATCATGTAAACTTTAGGTTTTTTTTATTTTTCTTTTGTTTTTTGTTAGATACTTACTTAACGAGGGAAAACCCGTGACAGTACTGTAATATGGTATTTAACAGATTGAATTGAAATTTTACCCGTTCCCCAGCAGTCCAACGACAATGTCTTCATTATTGGACGAATCAAAAATTACTTCTGCAACGCCTAGAGTGTTACCACTCAAAGCTACGAAAGTTTCACAACATCCCGAGTGGATTATACTTTTGAAAGACCTAGTGCTAAACCGCCAAGCTAGAAGGTCAATCCAACAAAAGGAACAAATACCTCATCCTGCCATGGTATCAAAGCTGTCGCCTCGAAATACATTAAGGCCAGCTCTAATCCAGCACTGTGATGACAATCTGGGTTGCTGTAACACGGATACGCGGCGTCTGGAAGTTTTGTGTTCCTGAACTGTGGGTATTTGTACTAGCGGGAAGCTGTCTTTGGCATGAAACCATAGGCCATAACAATGTTCAGATGTTTGCAACACGACAGTACTCCTTATTGAGGGAGAATATCAGTCCGTCACGTCCTCAGCTGACATTTTATTCTTTTATTCTTTCCTAGGCTATCAGATGGGTTCGAACCTTGAAATAACATCTCTTTGACAAGCAGCAACATCTGTGTTGAATTGCGATGCATAGCACGCTTCCTTTATCGCAATGAACTTTCAGGAATGAGTGCTTCATAGCAGCTCTCCCAATGATCGAAATTTGCGTAGTATCTTACTGCGACCACAGGCTGGCTCTCTTCTCACAAAATTTGAAGAGCCTTTGATTCATTTCTAGGACTAGAAGGCAAAACGCTACTCCTCTTGGGGATGGATGCATTTCGGAAACCAAAAAATAGCTCATAAACGCGATAGAGGTTATCACGAGGAATGTGACCATTTCAGGAGCTCTGAAGGACCTAAAACGTTACAGCATGACCAACTCCCGGATTTTTGTGCAAAATTGAAACATCTACCAACGTCTGGAAAATCGCCGGTCAGGTTACGAGCCACACGTCTAATCCATAGGCAATTACGCTACTTGTCTGCCCCCCTCACTTCTTCTGTTCTCTGTATCTTGCTACATGATCGCTGGGGCATCCTTTTAAGTGCTGCACCCTCGGAATAGCGCGTTCGAAGTTCAGGTATGGTACCCAAGAATTACTACTTCTTAGGCTAGTTTTCGTTGGCTCTTAGGTAACAAAAGTGCCAACCCGCAAATGATAAGGACCACCTTCGAATTGAGCGTACAGATTGTTTTAAAGGCAGAACCCGCGATTATTCGCCATCTCAGATGGTGGATTAGGGGGTTCCATATAGACGACAAGGGGTTGAGTAACTCGACTGTAAACAAAAAAAGCACAAAAAACATGCCACCTGCCCTAGATAGAACCCCATTTCGATCCCAGTTTGTACGTGCCCAATCAACTCTATCTCCAAAACTACGCCCTCATATGCACGGCTGATTCACCGATAAGATTTACGATCGTACAAGTGGCGATTATCATGCTTTTTCGTCCTGCAATCTCATTTTTCACTGGAAGTCGGTCATTAGGGGCGGAGTCTGGAGGCGGAGTCACTGGAAAAAAGGAGGAGCCACTGAACCTATATTGCGCTACAGCGCCCCTCCCATAGAATTTTTTGCCGCGAAACCGGTACAAGGTTGTTCGTCGCGGACCACTCTAACCTCCTGACGCCATATTTTCAACCGATACCTGATCGCGGACCGGGCCTCAAAAGGACTATATGCGGTGAGGCGTCGTGCGCCAATCCAAAAAAGCGTGTTGATTTTTGAACCACTATGACAGACACATTACCCTTAGAAGCGACCTTTTCGCTCAGCTAAGTAGGGTTGAACTGATCGGCACTGGTGTGAGGTGGCCAGGTCCACAGCGACATAGGTTGTGCTGTTTTTGCAGCCTCAGTATGCATGCAAAGCTATCAGATGCTTGCTACCACTACCTCGCGAAAAATAATGTCTCATTCACATATTCACTCGCTAGTTCTTCGTCTTTTGGTCTTTCGTCGAAAGTCACACTTTTTCTTCGCCGTGTGCTCGTATAGTGATCAATCGTGAAGGCAAAAAAGAAGGTCATTATATAGAAGGTTTTTTGCATGGTCCCTTCTGTTTCTTCTTCTCTTTTCCACAAAACTGCACTGAACACCTCCCGTTCGACATCTAAGCGTCGCTACCTGCACGCTGCTACCGCAGAATCTGCCTCTAGGAAACCAGAGCTCAATCACAGTAAGACTGCCTTTGTACACCTACTTATTTCTCCTTCACTTCCTTTGGAGGTCGGTTCAAAGCTGCCACGATCTGAAATTCAATGAGGTAGAGCCGCTCCTTCAAGATTAACGACTCGAGTATTTTTCTGACCTGTGTTCTCCTTACTCTTCGATTTTGAGTCTTTACCTGATAAGGAACTTGATTAAATATACTAATCATGAGAACTTGCAGAAATAAAGAACGCAACGCTTTGAGACTGTATCCGCGAAAGAATCATTTCTAACAGGATAGTGCTGGCAGCTGAGCTGTAGTGTCGGTGATATTCTCCAGCTTCTCTCTTCTTGTAACTTCGGCATGTTAGTTTTCAATAATTCAGTGTTATATTGTGCCTCACGAGGTTTTTAGGTGGAACTATTTATTCAACGGCCTGACGTTTCGACTAATCGTCTTCTTCAGAGGCCTAAAAGTGTTTCGAGATTAAGAGATGTGCACTACCCCGCCAAGCGCCTAATCCACCCAGCATTTCCGATGACATAGTGAAACTCAACTGAGAATCGAGAATCTCACACAACAGAACACGAAGGCGCTCACCTTTGTTCCACCGTAGACGCGGAATAATCCGCTATTCCATAAGTCAACCAGTAGCGAATGAGACTTACTACATATAGCGTCTCCTTATACGTATCGAAACGCGGAGACGCACGTAGCACTGGTGACTTTATAGCTCGCAATACGGAATGAACGACAGGAGGTCATTGGAAATTGACGGACGCTCGTCTCAGTTGTTCTGACAGAAATCCACAACGCCTCTAATGCCTTCCTAGCCGCAATCTCCGTCTCCTGCGCCAATATTGTGCACTTTATCGCAAAGTTGTCGCCGTTATGCACCTCCGCTTTATGCTTCCCAAGCGCTGTCGTAAGGTCTCATGCTGACTAGGTGTTCACTGACACGTTTAGCGAGCGGTCTTCCTGTTTCTCCGATATAGGTGCATTCGCATGTCCGACATTCAATCTGGTAGATCACGCCCGTTTGTGCGCAATCACCGATTTTTCCGTACGGACAAATGACACACTCCTTCCACTATACACTGCTTGTCGTAGAGCCTGTTTCGAACTAGCTGCTGCTT
>MU915631.1:4536-17036 GCA_036418165.1 Cooperia oncophora
CTACTTCTAAGTCATGGAGACAACCAGTATTCTCGTAAAGACCTGTCAACTCTTGTAAAAGGATAAGCATAATGATGGAAAGTCGCCGGAAACGGAAAATGCCCCTCCCAAGCCAAACATCGCCCATTTCGCCATTAACGTTTGCACTGTTTGATAGAAAATTCCATGCTCTGGAAGTTAATGTTCTTAGTTTTCTTTGGCGATTCACCCACTAATACCCTAAATGGGGCTAAAGTCGAGTGTCGACTCGATAGAAACGGTCATTTTCGTCACCTTTTCCTTCCATTTTCTGTCAACCTAAAGGGGGAGCTCTTTCGTAAAGTGTGGTATGACCAACGGCCAACGCTCTCATCTCAAAATTGCTTCAAATGATGGAAAATGTTAGTGCTGGTCGCCTTGGGAGGGGCGTTTTTGCACTTTCCAAAAGCTTCCGCTCGTTGATGCGAGAGTTCTTAGACTCCTGGACATGTTATGCTAAACAAAAGCTCCCGCTATTGCATAGCTTTACAGAAATGCACAAGTCTCTACAGGAGGCGTCGACAGTGATCAGTAGAAAGCTGCGAAATGCCCCCCTAAGCCAAACTGCGTCAAAAATTTCACTTTTGACAGAACAGACATGCATCGCAGCAGACAGGCATCCCTTTATGTCCCACTGGTAGTTCACTGAATCAGCTTGTTCACAGAGACCCACACCAAACAATGGGGAACTGAAAGAGGTCATGCTGCCCCCACACTCGCATTGGGCGATATTTTCACATTGAATGGGAAATTCAAGACTACGGCGCTGGGGCTCCTATGCAACCGTTCCTCATCGATCCCACGAGGGCGTACGGTGCGGTGCATGTTTACTAGGTCGAAATTTCCATTTGTGAATCGCCTGCACCCATTTCGACCCCTCCAGAGACGCACTACCCCTTGACTCTCGAGCTACTTTGGTACCTCTGTTCAGTAAGCAGAAATAGAGGGACCAATGAAAGTAAAAATCCACCAAAACCCGTATGTCGCGGAAACTTTGCATGTTCCCTTGTAAAGCACATGCCTATCAAACATAGAATGCATTGAAAAATTTATCATGTTCCTTACGAAATTTTGAGTTAGAGGAAAACGCGGGGCCACTCCTAGGCCAACTTGAAACTTCACAGCATACGATCAAATTACTTGAGAATGAGTGACAACTGACTGCGGAACAAATAGGGCACCTAGATCCGTAGAGTTGTCGCTCGTAACGGTCATGCTTGACAGGACGGGTGTAATGAGGTCGCTGTTAGAGGACGCTGGTACTTTCGGGACAGAAATTTCCCCAGTAGACAATATCCTGAAGTAGAAGACTTTTCGGATCAATTCGACATGGTGGGGGCACCAAATGGCTCTCAGTGAAGTCTGTACAGGTCATCTTGCCAAGGCCAATGGTTACCAGTGACCAGATGACTCACTTGTACATTTCTCAGTTTCACAAGAGCTCACAGATTCTACCAGAATGAGACCTGTTAGTCAACATGAACTAGCAGAAGGAGCTAGCGGAAGTGCAAAAGGCCCCTTCTAAGCCGAACAGCTCCGACTTTCCTTCAGCAGGGGCCACACAACTTTGATGGGGAGGTCGATCACTTACCAGTAACGAAATGTCCTTTTCACCGTCTTCAGAGTAGATGGCGCGCCTAAAGCGAAGCATTGAAACTAAAAAAATCTCGCCAAGTCAAAAACGGCTTCTCTCCTTCCCAGCTACGAAACACACCCCCCTCCTTCCCCTCTTCGTGATCCTTGCCCTGTCGTCCGAGGCCTACCCTAGACACTGTGAATCGCAGATCGGCTCCGTTTGTTAATCCTGAGTTCTCATTGATCTGACTCATGAAAATTCATACTTGCAAGAAATGCGAAAGCCAAATGGTCCATCTCCGTGATCGTTGAACTGTCCCGAACCCAACAGACACGCAGGTAATACAGCCACAGCTCGGTTTTTCTAAGTCCTCTTTACGCAAATCGGTCGTCATGTCCTGTTCGAAGCAACGAAAATCCAAACAAACACCAGTTAGTGACCGCTTTGGAGCCCAGTGAAACACAAGAGCGAAATAGCTGCCTTGCTTCCAACTCCCTTCCCGCACTCCGCAGCGAGCTCAGAGCTAGACCTTCTATCCTCGAACTCTATACCCACTCCTTTAAAGAAAGCTTCTACCGCACCCCTTGCCAACTGAAATAATCTCGTTGTCTTCTCTACATGGTCTCCGACCTCATTCTGCCACCACGGTCACCGGCTCCACCTCTTCGACCCCTCCGAACTTCTGAAATATTTGTTTTTTTAGTCTATTTTTTGCCGTTTCGAATTACCGTCTCGTGTTCCTTAAGAGATAATGCATGCTTTCTTTGCAAGCCAAGCACGATTTCATTCCCGAGCAACCCGAACATGGCCCCCTTTTAGAGAGCCCCTCCTATGGGCTCCTTCCATGGCTGTATAAAATCTTGAAAAATGTTGAAATCGAAGCATTGCTGAGAGACGACGGAGCGCTTTCTCCAAAGCAACACTTGAATCAATTCGTTCCATTTCAATGAAGACGGCGCTAATTGATTTCAGCTGTGCCACCCTTATAATCTTCAAGGGTATCATCATTACCACAAAGAGTATCGATCGTTTCTGAAAAAGGTAACATATGCTTATTTGTCATAAGTATTGATTAGGCATGCTTTATTGACTTGGTCGCCACCACCACGATTGCCGGTCCAAACGGGGGCGTTCGTGAGAGTGTTTTTCGGCCCGACAAGGTCGTACAAAAACCCTGACATTCAGCTAGCTCTCACAAATGTGCTGAACGTTCGGCTGAGTTTTTCTGGCTCAATCCACCCACCTACTCTTCATGATATTTCCTGCCCCGTACCTGGTTTGTCTGACTCAACCCTGACCCCAACCTGTGACTAATACTGTTTGATGTGATTTCCGAACTCCAGCCAGCTTTTTCTATGTGTTGTTGCCCCGTCACTCTGAGTACCCTCATCCGGCCGGCTGCTCGTTCACGTGCTAACCGCATGCATTGTCGGCCTGGGGCCCCGCCTCTGCGCCCTCCCCGTCGCCACTCAGTGGCGGTGCAGTGCCGCCACCACGAGCGTTGCTCGCCGGCCTCTGCAAGCTCGAGTCCGTTCTCCTGTCCAGCCTACACTGTCAACTGCTGTAGACCCTCTAGAGATACCATGCAGCCCTCCTGGGCCTGCTACTGATGCGCATGGGCGCTAAAATAGGCCCCACCCGACAGGCAGTTGTGTGGCGGCGTTTCGATACGAATCGATCGCAACGACCTCCATCAATGGCAATCCTGTTTTCGAACACGTGGAATTGGCCTTTTCCGAATCGGGACGTCCCTTCACGGCCGCTATCAAGCGCTATGAAGTGGGGCCTGTTCCTGAGGGTTTTCCATTCCTTCAGGGGAAGTTTCCAGGCTATAGCCTCCCTTTTTCCTACCTGCTCTCTTTGCCTTCCCAAATCGGTTCTGGGGGATTCTCCCCGATGACGAGCACCTGTCGGTACGCCACTGGTTGAACTCGTCTATCTGATTTTTAATCTGTACTCCAGACACTGTTTTTCTCGTTTTATGGTCGCATTTCCTACGGTAATAACGACGCAGTCCCGGACGAGACCGTCGAAAACAAAAGGAACACGTTTTGAAACATCGATGTTCATTATCTGAGGGGTTTTACTACAGACCTGTCCAAGTTGTCTATGCAAACCCCGCTTGAAAGGGCTTTGGGAGTTCCCCACCCCCCCCCACATGGTCACCCAGAGCTCTGCCCTAGCAGATTTTTTATGTTTTGTGGGGAAAGGAAAGCCTCTGGGCAAATATTATGGTGTTTCCTGCGGGGCGGAGCGACCCCTCTGCACTCCCCCGTTCTCCACCCAGTGCAATATTTTCTTCGTGTTTTTCCTCCTTTTCGTACATTCAGTCATTCGTCATTTACGAGTCGTCGCAAATTAACTGCGCGCTGTTCGTTTTTTCACCAGTAATTCGACGGTTTACCGGCAGTTTGCGGCGGCGCAATTGCAAGGAAACGAATCAGCTCTTTTTTCCGGTGTTCCCGGCTTCGATTTCCGCTCTTTTGTTGTTTTGCCGCAAGGGAAGAGTTGCGACGGTAATTAAAACACCATTTTCTCTTAGTGCAATTACGGAATCGAACCCGGAGTGGGGAAAATGAGCCGGGTACTTGTCCGGGGACAACTCCTGGTAGTGTAGTGAGGGCACGGGGGCGAGGGTGCGTGCGGAAGAGAATCCTACCGAGGTGGGGTGAAGGGGGAGGAGAAGGGGTGGTATGTGATCGCTAGAGGGAGGGAAGTGTTTACCGCCTTTGGGAAGTTGTTTACTTTCTCTTATTTCCTGTTTCAGTTGAGCTATATATAGCCTTTTCCGTCCCGGTCCCTCCCCACTCTGGACGGCTGTTCTTTTTTAGGGAAAATGGA
This sequence comes from Cooperia oncophora, assembly GCA_036418165.1. Classification (NCBI taxonomy): domain Eukaryota; kingdom Metazoa; phylum Nematoda; class Chromadorea; order Rhabditida; family Trichostrongylidae; genus Cooperia; species Cooperia oncophora. Next base: position 8,972 of record MU915631.1, read on the forward strand.
CGGCTTCCCCGGAAAAGTGATAGGGTTTGGAATATCTCAGGAATCGCGGTAGGGTAGGTAGGATTTGGAATGTAGATGGGGGAGAGGAATATGTTCCAAGGAGGGGGTCGTATTGCGAACGTTCTCCCCAATGGCAGGACGTGCCCTGAGCGTAGTTGTCCTGAATGTTACTAACATACATCTCGAATGCCCGTCCGATTGTGAGGCCCATGTGGGTATGCTTTTGGCCCTGCGATTCTGAATGACAGTACTTCCGGGATTTCGCCGTTAGCGGTCCCACGTTCGAAGTCACATTTCCCAATTCCTTCCTGTGGGGCTTTCTGGCAGCCCTCACAATCAAGTCATAGAACGTGGAAGAAGATTGCACGTGCCACTTCCAGGTTAGTTCCGTTCAATCATGTCCACGATCCTTACTGGCAGTAAGAGGCATGGCGTATACCAATCTGATTGATCCGTGCCGAGGCGGTTCATCACGCTTTTCTCTGATGTTTTTCTAGCCCATTGAGCTGATTTTCGTACCATTTCCATCCAGGACTGGTTCCATTTTTAACATAATCCAGGGAGATTACGACTTTCCTGGGACCTGGCTGACGTAAGGAGAAATAGGGGATAGGAATGGAAGATGTTGAGTCACGAGGAGGTCGAAGGATTACAATAAGAATAAAACAATAGGACCAACCTGAGGATAATCGCTTACAATCCCTAGTGCATCACTCAGAATCCGTACTTCCATCGCGTGACTTAATCGGTCGGTATTTATACCCCAAATGCGGCTTACCATATTTGCGCTTTGAAACCCTCGTGTGATCGTTCTTTGTAGTCGCCGAATACATAGCACATTTACGTTTTTTTTCCCATGCGACTACGTGCCGCCCTAGAAGTCCACGTTCTGGTTGTTGCCCCTTTTTTTCTAGAAAATGATCAAACGGCTACGCTTTTTGTGACGCGACACCATCACGGCCAACCCTAATCAATCAAGTACAGTGATCTTATCAGAACACCTTTACTAATACTTTTTGTACGCTTGGGTCCATCCCTTGGCGAACGACGTCGTCGTGTCTCTCTGATAGTCCACGGCAAAACGGAAAGAATCACGTGTCGTATGGAAATGTACACACGCATGACTGCCTCTCCCACACTCCCGCCTCCCCACGGGCCCTCCCCCGATAAGTCCCACTGAAATACTTTATAAAGGTCAGGTTTGTCCTAGAGTTGTCACTTCCATTTAGTGTCATATTAAGAATCATTGAATTATTTCTGTCTAGGGCTCACAGGGTGCAGTGATCCATGACCTCTCTGCCCATTTATTTTTAATTGCTTCTATTTTTGTGATCCTAGATTCTATTTTTAGTCAGTGAGTCACAAATAAGGCTTTTATTACCCCATGATGTTGATGCCCTTGGCCTGCTTAGGTGGTCTGGGATGCCCATCTGGTTAATTTTATACCACCTCCTGAATTCGGTTCCGGTAGGTCTGGACCGGTCTGATGGTTTCTCATGGGAGGGTTAGGGAGGAGTCTATTCCTTTCTGGAGTCGTGCTTGGCTTAGTCGACGGGAGAATTGGATGGGGGGGAGGGAGGGGAGCATCTCCTAGTTCAGTGCATGTGGCCTAAGGGGGGGGGGGCTTTCATAGGACTTCTTCTGGAAAAATGGGACTGCCGTAAGGAAGATGAAGATTTTTGCCAAGGCCTCAGAGGAAAGGAGCTCCGGGATGGATTACCCCAATTCTTTGTGTAATAAGGCGGGTGCCTATTACGGTAATCCCAATCTTCCACGAGTCCTGACGTTCCTGTTTGGCCGACCTGCCTCATAATTCCCAGACAGATGGTTGGGGATTTTGGTCGAGTCCGTGCGACTCCCCCCAGGGGGTGGCTTAATACGACCCCCCTCCCCAGTTACATCTTCATCGAGCTGTGGAGGGGGATGTATACAACACATGTGAAGCGGGATAAGCGGAAAGCACGACCCCTCTCAGCGACCAAATACGACCCTCCCCTTGATGGAGAATCCCCAACGCTGATGTACCCTGTTCCCGAAGCTGAAACGTTAGGCCTTTAAAGTTCGGTTTAGGGTTAGGTTTGGGTAAGCAATCAAGGAGTTCTCAGGAAATAAGGCCAGGGTTCAGAGCACGCCTTTGTTTGCCTAACCTAACCCGGGATTCCAGATGCTCTTCACCGTAACTCCAACGCCACAACGTTGTTTCCTCCATGTTTGTTTGACCGCAGTAATTACCCCGTCCTTCATCCCTGACCCTGACCATTCGTTAACCCTCTTCCGAGCCAATTATACTAATGGTCCCTGGAATCTACTGGTTTTCTCTGCTGTTTATCTGAACTATTCACGGCTTTCACTTTTTCTATCGTGATCGTTGAATTTTATGTGAATGGCCCCTTTCGGTCACGTTATCGGTGTATTTTTTAGAAATGACGATTTCATTCCGTGTGAACCCGGAGTACGCTATGATGAGCGAAATCGTACCGGGTCTGTTCATATGTGGTGTGAGTTCGTTAACGAGTGAGGATATCAAGAAGAACAAAATCACCCACATTATCAATGCCACCACCGAAGTGCCCAATCTACGTAGCCTTGGTGATATTCAACGTACGAAATTGTGGCTTGAAGACACTCCACAGACCTATATCTACCCCCATTTGGAGCTGCAAAGTGACCAGGTAGGCTGAAAATCTCCCTCATGGGGTCCATTTTGGCTCAACACCTCCACTTCCTAGATCCAAGCCATCATCGCTGATGGAGGTAGGGTGCTTGTGCACTGTGTAGCCGGTGTGTCACGGTCAGCATCGATCTGCTTGGCGTTTTTGACGAAATATAGGTAAGAATTCGACCTTACAGGGTTACGGTATTATCTCGTTGTCGTCCCAAAAATGCACCATCGAACGTTCAGGTGCCGTTGTTTACGTGATGCTTATCATTTAATGAAATCAAAACGACCGATGGTTCGTCCGAATCTCGGTTTTTGGCGACAGCTGATCGCATTCGAGCAGGTCAGTCACACGCTTTTAGCTTTCATATTGGCTAGGATTAAATTCTCACAGCTGCCCCAACCGTTTTCCTCGCCTGGCAGCTGCCAAGGCACCGCCAGGGGGTCCCGTGCTTTGAGCCGTTTCCGTTTCGTTCACAATGAGGATTATTTGTGTACTAGTGTTCATTAAGACATGGGGACAGAACCCGATGATTGAACGTTTTCAAGGGTTTCCGGGGATTTTTCTATTCTGGCCAGTTTCTGTCACTAAACCGCCTTGCTCTCATTTTTCAATGAAAGTTCAGGCTGGAGTTCATCAATCTTTTTCAATGGGTACGCTCTTCTCTCATGTGATCGCAAAAGTGTTTGGACAAATTGTTCACTCGGGGCAACGAGCGCTCAAGTTTGCCGATCATTGGTCCCCTTAACTTCACAATTTAATCTGAGCTGGGTACTTTTCCCATTGTAAATGCCGATTATGCATCCAAACACGTCTGCGGCACAAAAAGAAGTCGAATACATGGCGCACAAAGAATGAGAATGAATTGGGGGCCCATCGTTTCTCTGGGGATTTCGCCTACACCGAATCGCTTCCTAATTCAGGATATGCCATGGAGATGACGAAAATGGTCGTTCTCAATACAACTTCCCCTCCACTGCCTCCTCTAGCACTAGCACCCCCCTAACTAAACTCAGTAACTCGTCCCCCACCTTCCCTTCCCCACTTTCGCACCCATTGGCTTTTATAAACTCCCTCAGTACAGTACAAGTAGGGTTATCTCCCTAGCGGCCTTAACGCCTCTCTGCCCCTCTTGTTGAGGACAGCTGAGGAATCGGGTGCCCTGCCTTCAGCTGCCAGTCGAGGAATCCAAGATTATCGCGTTACCCCCCCCCCTTTCCACCCTCCCAATCCATAGGATAATTAACATGAAAGTTGCTGGTTTCAGAATGTCAAGGAAAATTCCGGTAGTGTACGTTTGGTACGTGACGAAGCTCAACCAGAATGCCTTCTTCCAGACGTCTATCTCTCAATAGCTATCAAGCCTCGACCAGTGGTAAGTTATGGCTCTACTTATTCCCACCCGGGCTATCCGGCTATCCCCTATGAGATACCCAGATCCAAATTGGTCCGTATTCAGAGTCCAACGGACCACGATACCGAGCGGCAAAGTGACGAGCCGCGAGAACGAAGAGTCTCTGGCATTCGACCCAAGTTCCAGCCCGTACTCGAACCTCTTATCGAGATCACTGAAGCCGTTTGCTAACCCTACTCATCGTATGGCTTTCGCTCGGCCATCTGAACCAACGGAGCAGAGCTATTGCTGTACTTAATGATTGCTATATTTGATGAGTATGTGGACTATCTTCACAACACTATTATCTCATTACTAGTTATTCTCATGACTAGTTCATTATTTGTGGGCAACTTTCTGCATTCAGAAAACGGTTCTCTAGTACTTCATCACATCCTCACTCTATATATGTTATATATGATATCTTATTTGTCTTACATACCCCAGCACTGGAGAGCATACGGTCAATTACGGGTTATATGCCTTCTCTATGGCGATTACTATTAGGGTTCAAACCATACAGTCACGGGATTTCGCTTACCCAATGCTTACGGTAGAACTCTTTCGCACGAGTTCAGCCTTCAGCACAGGGTTTGCAACTACGATTTTCTTCCTTTTTCCGTCTTAGCTCTCTGCGATAGTGCAATTTCTCGTGTTATTTGGAGTTTTGTGTGTGTCTTCTGCTCTAGTTCTCAACATCAGTACAGATTCACACACACCACGGAGTCGTGCTGTAACCACCACTGCTGATTGTTGATATCTTTCAACCGGTTTATTGTTTTGTAAATAGTTGTTGATAAACTGCTCAAACCCTCTTTACAGGTTTTTACTATATATGACATAGGAGGGGGGGGGGGCATATCTGAGGCCTTTGGAGCCTCTTTCTCCCTCTTTTAGCTGTTAGAGCATCCAGTAACAGGGTACAGCATCATGGTGTGTGAGATATTGGTGTAGGTACGACCCCCCCCCTCCTCAGAAAGGAAGTCAGTACACCCTCTCCCACCTTAATGGGGGTCTCGGTACGACCCCCCTTCCTCAACACCTATCTACTAATTTCCCGCATTTTTCAGTCTTTCCACCCGAAGATTTTCCGTCGAGCGGGAGGGGGTGGAGGCATACAGTACGCATGAAACAGGAAAAATCACAACCGGGAAAAATGTTTCAACGACCCCCCTCCCCAGAGGAAGAGTAGGACCACCATATGTGTCTCACACAACAATGGTGTACCCTGTCCAGTAACCATTCCTCACGTGCCGTCTTATAGCCTGGCTCTCATAAACTTCCTCTCACACGTGCTTTCATGTTGAGGCGCTAAACTAGTTGCGGTGGGGGAGGGGGGGGGGTAACTAACTACCCGTGCCTCGGTATCCCTTCCTTAAAAGGGGTTAGGTTCTCAGAGATGACCAGAGTCGCCAATAGATAGGCCCGCAGAGAAGACTTTCACTAAGCCTGAACCATGATTAGATGAAGGGATACGTAGGATCTGGTGAGTGGTCCGATTCCCCCCCCCTCCCAAACGCGTTAGCTCCCATGTCGTCTTGCCCTCTATCCCACATATAGATCCAGTGTCAACTCTGATATGGCTATGAGTTGTCGTTTCTGGCCCATCTGGAGTTTTTTGGCCCATTTTTGTCCAAGCAAAACAATTCAAAAACCCTTTGTGATTCCGTAAAAGGGCGGGTCGCGGAGAAAGGAGATTAATCAGTGCCCTGCGATTCATCAGTTTGCTTTATTGCTTACGCTTTCACAGAGATAAGGGAGGATTCATATGGTGCTGACGTAAGGGTGACTAACAGGCAACGGGTCCTCTTTGGGGTTCTAAACCCCTTTAGTCCTCCCAAGCATTCCTCCCCTTTCTTGGGTACGATGAGTCAGCAGCAGGACGCATTATCGCGGTGATTTTTTGAGTACGCCCCCACCTCTTCATCGATAGATCTAGTTCCTCCCCCCTAAACCATCTTGGCCTCGAAGGTCTGTAGAGTAGCGGGGGTGGAGAATATGAGCAAATTCATGCATCCAAACGAGTAAATTCAGCTTTTCATTGATCACACAGGAGGGTGAGGGAGGAACTGGAGACTCCTACTCACTTCATGGCTTATTCCCACGTGATTGACATGGGGCTAGCCGGATACACGTGGATTAGCAGGCTCCAAATGAAAGACGTAAGCAAGGCTTATCCCAGAGGGAGTTTTCGTTACACATCACTTCGAATTTTATTTTTAGTCTTTAATAACAACCATTGGTCTTATTGACGCGAATTCGGATTTGTTCGAAAATAGGGTATGGCATACCCTGGGACAATCCCATCAGGGTGTGGGTGGGGAAAGAGGGGTGGGGATTGTACTTGGCCTTGTAAAGGTAGGATTGAGTACATGGAGGAAACAGAATATTCTCCCAAGAGAAAATTCTCCCCGAAAAAAAGACTTTTCAGTTGTTGACTTCTTAAGGTTTTCCGTGTGTCCATTCGGGGTCCTACAGCTACCGTATTCAATGGCTGAAATTAGTGATTGTTTGATGGACATTCTCCACCCCCCCCCCGACCTCGTCGGCTGTTTCTCAGAGAACAGAAAGAACTAGAAAAGTCGGTAGGATGGTGGAGGGGTTTGTACCGGAAAGAATCGGGCGGAGGGTGTCTTCTGACACCTCTTTCTTAGCGGCACTGGAATCGTGGTGGCACGGGGCAGAGGGCAGAGCTAGCACCTCCTAAACGACCTCAGAAGAATGAAAGGTATGATTGGCCGGACTTATGGTTCATTTGGTCCGTCCTAAGAATAGTGAATATTGCCACTTATCGCTACACTACCTCCGCCCATTTCCCGTGGGAGACCCTCTCAATAAGGGATCGGGAAGCTCGTCCACCCACTCCTCTTGAAATTTTTTTCCACCTTCAATTAGTACATGGTCTCAAGGGTTTCATTTCATCAAAGGGAGTGGAACGGCGAAGAGGCCGTGGGAGGGCACATTGTCATATTGCTCGTAAAAAAATCGTTAATGAAGTGCATCACATGTGCTCAAACATTTTTCCCTTTGTGACGTCTTTTGAATAATTCTGTGACCAAATGAGGATTAAACCAGAGAACTTTCAGTCCTCATGAAGGACCCATCACAGAAAATATGAGGGAAGTTGGAGGTAAGGAAACTTGAAGCAGCCTCCTCACAGAGGTTGTAAATAGAAAAAGATCAAAATAATCTGTTGAGAAAATCCTAAAAAAGGAACGATACCTGGCCAAGCACGTACAAATAAGTTTACGCTATTCCATTTTTCAGGGTAAGTTTCACTTTTTCTAACCTTTTTATTTGATTTTCAATTGTTTCCTGTCAGTTTCGATCCCTTCACTGCTTTAGATTTTTTCAATTCGTAGGCTTTTCTTTTTATTCAGTTTTCTTTTTATTTTTGTCTCTCCTTGTCGGCGCCCACGATAGTTTCGAATTGACGGCCCTGGATTCTCATTGGATCACCTGAAACTGTGACGTGATTTTGCGCAGGCTGCTTTTAGCTCTCAATCCTGGAAGGTGGATCTCACCGTTTTCTCTGTTGTGGTTAAACGGTCCTGCAGATACGTCCCTGAACATCTCCCATATAGAAGCTTTGCACGATTTTTGTGTAGGTAGAGTCCCTTACCTGGATAGGATGCGCAGACCCGCACCCGCAGAGAGTGTGTCCCTCACCCACTGGAAAAGCCGTGGAAAGAGGGCCAGGGGATGTAATTTGGGTCTGGCAGCTCCTTTTCCAGTCTGGCTCCACATAGATGCTACTACTCGAATAGCATCATGGGTAGTGGGGTCGTGTGGTCTCTCACTGATTGGTTTCTGATCTCTCGCCTAGGCGCTGAGTGTCTCTGCGTCTCTCTTCATGGAATTAAAATGCTCTGTTGTAAATTAACCAAGCTCAAATTTGGGGGGAGGGCTAAATGAGTTGACTCCTACGAATACTGACTGGAATGTTACCATCCACGCTTGAACTCGCGGAATGTGTCTTTAAGGCCGTGGACGGAAATGAGCACAGATCACA
>MU915632.1:0-15634 GCA_036418165.1 Cooperia oncophora
GTCCTTTCACTATGGAGATGAGGTGTTCCGGAACGTTACGTTCTCTGAGCGCTCTCCAGAGTACAGGCCTTGGCAGGCGGTCGAATGCCTTCTCAAGGTCCAGGAAGGCTAGGTAGCAGGGTCGCCGCTTCTCTCGGTACTTCTCCATCAGCTGTCTGGCGATGAAGATGGCATCGGTGGTGGACCTCTCGGGCATGAAGCCGAACTGTTCCTGCGAGATCGAGACAAGTTCCCTTAGCCTTGTGTTGACCAGGCGCTCGTACAGCTTCATGGTATGGGGAGTCAACTTGATGCCGCGGTAGTTGGAGCACTCCGCGCGATCCCCGTTACGTTTGAAGATGGGAACGATTGTGCTGCTCCTCCACGCATTCGGCATCCTTCCTTCAGCTGTTACGTTGTTTAGGAAGTGCGTGAGCCAACTCACCCCATGCTCTCCGAGGGCCTTCCATGCTCTATCGTACCTCCGTCTGATCAATCTGCCTTTCGCAGCTTTCATTCTCCTGAGCTCCCGCGAAATTCATACCTTACGTCAGAGTGATGGGACCTGCCGTCGCCTCTATCTGTGGGCTATCCTTGCGAGGGAATTCTTCGTTCAGAAGTCCCTCGAAGTAGTCTTCCCACCTCTTCCTGACTTCGGGACTGGTTCCTGAGAAGTGGCTCCCGTGTGCTTTTTTTTTTTCTCTTTAACAGTCTTACGACCCTGATGTCCTGAGCTGCGCGATGCCGAGCTTTAGCCAGGCGGAAGACGAACTTGTCCCCTTCTCTGCCTTCCAGCTTGTCGTACAGGGCGTCCATTTCCGTATTCTTGGCCTTAGCAACGGCCGCCTTAGCGAGTCGCTTGCAGCTCTTGTAGGCAGCGTAGTCTTCTGGGCTCCGTGTCTTTTGCCAGCATTTGTATGCTTCCTTCTTCTGCTTGACGATCCTCTGGACTTCCTCGTTCCAGAACCAGGCTGCCTTGTCTCCTCTGATACCACCTCGCGTCTCTCCCAGGACCTCCCTTGCACACTGTAGGATGACCTCTGCTGCGTAGGTCCAGGTGTCCTGGACTGGCCCATGTGGGTCTGGGCCCAGCCTCCAGTATTCTTCGGCCGAGGCTATCCTTTTCTACCCTGCCCATTTTCCACCACCGAATTCTTCGCTCTGCTCTCACCCTTGTCTTCTTGGGGAGGTCTATGGCGATGTCTGCCAGGAGAGGCCTGTGCTGAGGGCCCAGCTCTTCCCCAGGCAGTACCTTGATATCCTTGATGGTTTTGAGAGACGATCTTCTGACCAGGACATGGTCGATTTCCGTTTGTCTCCCTCCACTGCTGTAGGTTACCTTTTGGGTCCTCCTTTTCGCGAAGAAGGTGCTGCAGATTGCTAAGTCGTGGGCTGTTGCTAGGTCAAGGATTCGTCCTCCCTCAGCGTTCTTTGTCCCTATTCCTTGACCTCCGTGCACCCTTTCTAGACCCCTTCTGTCCCTCCCAACATGGCCATTCAGATCTCCAGCTATGGTGAGATAGTCCTCTTCCGGAACCGATCTTATGGCCTCGTCCAGGGTCAGGTAGAACTCATCCTTTTCGGCTTCAGAGCAACCGGATTGTGGTGCGTACACGGTCAGTACTGTCCAGTACCCCTCCTTCGTGTCCATTCTCACTCCCATGATCCGGTCACTGATCCTGTTCACAGTGGAGACGCAGTCCTTGAGGGATTCTGCCACCGCTATGGCAACGCCATTCCGTTTGGTGTCTGCTCCATTGTAGAAGAGTTTGACACCTCTCAATCTCGCGGCCTTCGCACCCTTCCATCGCGTTTCCTGCAGGCATAGGACTTGGATATTCCTGCGTCTCATGAGGTCGGCAACCTCACGAGACTTCCCGGTAAGCGACCCCACGTTCAGGGTCCCAATTCGAACTAGCTTCTTTGGCCGAGGTCGTTCACCCTCGTAACCTCTGGCAGTACTGACCACATGAACTTCGGCGAGGGTTCTGCCGCGCCAACTTCCGGTGAGCGTCCTATGCTTATACAACTGATTTCTATTGCGGACTTGTCATGGTTGTTGGACGGGTTCCCCATCAGCCGGCGCTGTCAACTCCTGGGCCTGACGCTGGTATCGTCCCCATTTTTGCAATTTTTGCAAGGCAGGTTTGTGCCTCGGCAGGGATCGAACTCGTGGCTCAGAGTGAGATTATGAGTCTACACTCTTAACCACTCGGCTATCCCTGCCTCCTTATTCCGGATAGATGGGGGCAGGGGCAGTATGAGGGTAAACAGTGCCAAAAAATTTCATCGAACACGTGTTTTACCCATTGGTTTTAGGTAGCTATTGAAATCTTCAGGAGCGCTTTTGACTTTAGTCCTTCAAGAGCCATCAAGATGAAATTTGAAGCATGTGGGAGGAGTAAAGGAATTGCTTTGGAAAATTATTAGCCGGCTTAAGACAAACCCTTCCAGAAAACCAATGCCATTTTCTGCACAGTACGGCGCCATCGCCCGATCTCCAGGTACTGGGTATGATTTAGCATTTATTACGGAATATTAGTGCGTACAGGTCTAACGCCAATGGAATTCATTATTAGCAAAAACGATCACCGTTTTAGTAATCTTCCGAAACGAATCTTCGGTGCAATTTCTGCCCATTTCCGGAAGTAAAGGCCTTGATGGAATCTAATCCAAGATTTGAGCTTGCGGCGGCTAGCCTGATGGAGCGGGCCAATCGCTTCGATCACGCCGTGGCTTCTCTTCTCTTCTTTGACTGGAAGCCAGTACACTGCTCAGGTATATCTTGTTCGTGTGCGAGTGCCCGCTGGGATTCTGGTTGGAAGAAAGGCGGCCTGGTGTGGCGCCGGCGGCCATGCCACTCATTTTCGCCAACTGTTGTCTTAGCTCACTTCAGCAAACTGTTGGGAGAACTAAAGTTGGCGCTGCGCACAAGTCCAGTCACAACACCACTGGCCTGAAAACTTCGCGAACAAGACTATAAGTTTTGTATTCACATCAAAGGACTTTGAACTGTTGGACATTTTGAGGGCTCAAATTCCTGTGAAAACTGGGAGCCCGACTGCGACTTGAGTGAGCCCAGCTGTGATATTCGGCGTGCTCAGAAGCAATTCGCATCATCTTTGCGAGGCTCAGGTTTCAAGACATAATAAATCTTCAATCTCTAGTTAAGCTTGCAGCTGTCAACATCCTAGAAGTTTACCTCAAATGCACGTTGGCTATGGTAACAGTTTTGCACTCGCTAAGTCGCTTTATGAGCTCGTGACTTGTTCGCCCTTGCTGGCAGAGAATTGCCAAGAGGCATTGTGTCTAGCCGCACCATTCCCGCTTCCTCCCCTATCTCATTGTCATTACGGTCCGCCCCTATTGACTATGACTGGGCGTTCGATAGTGGGCATCATAGCAGACTGGCCACCTTTTGGCGGCCTCACGAATACTTTCGGTCCTCAAACCGCAACACGATAAGCATTTACCGGGTCATCTGCATTATTTATTTACCGAAATAGAAAAGTTGCTTTCTTCTTTTCCCTTTATTTTGTCTTTCTCTTCTTTTTATTCGTTCCAAGAATTCAGACATTAGTTGAATTTTGTTGTTTCGTATCCATTTCTCATTTCGGTATCGGTTTTGTCCCAGATGTGATCCTTTACAAATCTCGCAGCTATGTTGTACAAAAAGCATTCTATTATCTCTCCTAAAAATATTTTAACACTTTTGAACATCGGTTTTGCTCGGCACCATCGATATCCTCTATCGGGACTGCCTTTCTTCTTTCTCGCGGGCAGTTGCTTCTAGCACTTTATTCATGGTCAAAGGTGGCAGGAAGGGGGAGAATGTAGGAAGGGTTTGGCGCGATCAGCCCTTCCCTTTTTCCTCCTGCAAGTGAGAGAAATGTATCAGGTCGTTCGTAGCGGTCGTTTTTCACCAGTTGTTGTCGCTTACTCGCTCAACAACTGGTGGAGAACGGGCTTGGCGCAGCGCTCAAACCGAGCCATCATTCAGCACGCCCTCATGATTCGCAAGCGGTCTGTAAAGGTTTCAACTTAAAAAACCAGCTGCTTTTTCGCTGCACTTGTGTATTCATCGCTCGGAGTAAATAGTCCCTGAGGAAGTCGGAGTTAGTAAGCTGAAAGGATACCATCTCTTGTCAATACACTTGTTGGTAATTCCAAGCAGGGCATATGCGGTTAATTGAGGAATTACTCAACAGGGAGTGGGGGGGGGGTCAACGTGCGGCGCTGGGAGGGCGGGGCCGTGTTTGGAAAGGGGGGGGGGGGGGGGGGGGGGGGGGGAGGAATGGGGGGGGGTGAGAAAAAGTTTCTAACAGTTGATCTTTCTTAGTTTCAGCGACAGGTCGCTAAAAAGGGGGCGTGGGGTGGGGTGTATCCTATCCTTCCGGTCTTTCGAGAAGAGTGTTGCTCAACTGTTGGTCGTTTCTGTTTATGTGTACATAGTGCCCCCCCCCTTCCGCTCAGCATCAAGCAGCAAAATTTCTGAGTAATAAAAAGAAAATTTTCGATAATGCCCGGAAAAAGAGGTGACAATTGGGGGAACCAGGAACTGGTAAAATATGGGAGGTTAGATTCCGTATTTTCTGCGGTTTTCCTGTTTTACATGTGTTATATGTCCCCCTCCCGTCCGCAAACTTGCTCGATAAGCTGCGATGAGGAAGGAGCCAAGGGGGCGGTTCGATTCAGCCCCTTAATAAAAAAGAAGGGGGCAACGGCTGTGCATTGACCCTCCTGGGAACCAGGCACACCATCGCTCGGTCAAAATCCCCTAGCCGATGCGTGTGCCTGGTTCCAGTAGACGTCAAGGTATGCGTGAAGTGCGCTACCGGGGTCACACTGACCAGGTTCGCTAATTCCGTGAATGGACCGTGTCGATTTCTCCATCGGCAGCTAGGACTCACATATTACCGCGTGCCCTGTCAATGGTCCCCGTCTGCCTAGTCGGTTCTTTTGACCGCTAATGCGAAGGAACTAGATAGCCAGAAGGGAATTATGAAACGCTTTTCCCCACCCTCGTTTCGACTGAGATCGCTTCAGAGATGGGCGCGTGCTGAAATGTCCCACGCCTGCGTTCTAAGTGCACTAAAAGCATCCAAGAATATCTGACGGAAACGCGATTCCTTGCAAAAGACGCATTTCCTTATTTTGAACGAACAAAATAGGTCTTTGATATTCTGGGTTTCTTAGAACATTCTACAGAACATTCTGTTTTGAGATTCACTTCAAGATAGTGCCTGACAAACAACTGTGCTGATCACGATACTGCTCTAAAAGGTTGTTTTTGTGGAAACTTCCTCTGTTTTCTGTAGTCTTGTTCACCTTAATCAGTGTCTCCAATTCTACTGAAAACTAAGGCGCAGGGGTCAGTTGCGGCAAGGGGGGCATTTTGCACTTTTGGCAGCTTTCCAACGTGTCCAGCCAATTTAGAGAGTCCTTTGCCTATCGATTTCAACAGGGTTTTACTATCGATGGCTTGCTCAGCTTCACAAGAGTTCACGAGGCCTCACCAAGAGCGAGACTAGTAAACCGACTAGTGAGCAGAGAGTGCGAATGCCCCCCCCCTCCTCGTCGTCAGGGCGAGTTCGACTTGGAGAGTGCAACAAATGGAAAGCCTGCGGGGCCACCTTGGAGACTTTGTGAAAACCTGTACATTCTTCGAACCAAAAGTGGCTCACTTATACTATCCCGCAGCCTTACAAAAGTTCGCAGGACTGTACAAAACTAGATATCTTATTCAGCATAAACTAACGAAAGTGTGGGATGCCTCTCCCAAGTCGAACAATGCCCAAAATGTTCACTTTTGATGAGCTATTTCTGACAGCAGTTCAATTTGCAACGCCGAATATTCAAATTTGGCAAACTTTTTCCTGACTCAACGTTTTTCGAATCTGAGTTTTTATTGAGGTGAAGGGGTTTGCCTGTGTAATGTTCTTTATTGTGAGTTTTCACAAGTTCTTCCGAACTCGTGAGCATATTGTGAACACTGCAAGGCCTACGAGAGGATCTAGAGGGCAACCACTTGCCTGCTATCAACTTCCCTTTCGGAAGTGCCACGTATTTACTTTCTTGTAAAGTCGTGAGGACATTTTAGATGCAGTGTGGGCTTATACAATGATCTGTGGGAGCCAGCCAATGTAAAAGTCAGTATTTTCATTCTTCTATGCGGGTCTCGTAGCAATTTGTAGGCCCCGGAGGGTAAAAGCTTGGCTAGAGCGGATCAGGACAGTAGCCCGCTCTCCCCACCCTGCACGTGGTAAGGGTAGCACTTGCCACCACCCCCATCCGTCTCCTAACGGAACGTACTCCGATACTGTCCTATTCAAAACGATATATCATCTGGCGTGGTCGGGCGGAGATAACTTATAAGTTAAAGGCACCTTTAGCGATAAAGGTGGTGTAGTGGCAAGCGGCGCGCTCACCACTCGCGCGGTCCTGAGTTCGCGAGCTTGGTTAGCCTGGACGGGAGTTCCAGGTCGACTCCCGTCCAGGCCAACCAAGCCTTCTACCCTCGGGACGGTAAATTGGTACCAGATTCGTCTGGGAGGATAAAACACTGACTTGTACATCGGCTGGCCCCCGCAAGTCATTGTATAGGCCACATCGCATTCAATAAGCCACTACGATTCTGAATGGAAGTAGAATGCGTGCCGCATCCCACAAAGGGATTGATTAACGGCGAAGACTTTATCCTTTATCTTTCATCCGCGATAAACTAAGGCTATAAGCTCTCAAATGGGTTAGATGATCCGAAACCTGATCATTCCGGACCGTTTTTCTACTTTTTCTTCACTACTCAGTTACTTAGTACCTTGTTGTTCGTACCTGAGCTCCATTGTATACCATCTGTGATCACGGACTTCGCCTTTTAACTGGGAAGATGTCGGCTTCGCTGCTGATGCTACGCTGTGAGTGTGCCCCGAACAATTCGCAGAGCAAAGGGGAGGAGGCAAAAAACTGTTGCACCACTTACGTTGTTACTTCTCTCACTTGCTCAGGCTGAGCCTTGTTTTCGTTCACTTTTTCATTCGATGTCCCGTTTCCTTGGTCATCCTATTCTCTTTCCTGTTTCTCTGGCTTCTCCCCCATGCTACAATGTTTCGCTTTTTCGAGTGCTCATTCAATGTGCGAGCGTCATGTAGGGTGTTTTCGACGATTTTGTCCGTTTTTCTTCTCTGCTGTCTCAATGAGAATCCAGGATTCAGAACAGGTCTTATTTTATTTGAAATGCGGAATGCGCCTCATTTCATCCCCTTTATGGGCGGATACTCAAGAGATGCTCTCTTACAGCTGCCTTCGACTTGCTGCCTATTCTGAATTTTCCTCCACGCTTGCCAAGCCTCATTTCGAGCTTATCTACACTATCATACTGACAATGAGTTGGCTGAACTTTTACTTAGCGTTCAGGAATGGGTCAGAAACGGCAGTGAAACTCAAGCAACAAATATCGCTATTCAATGGATGTACGATCATTGTTGGGGTCATCGTTGGTTCCGGAATCTTCGTCAGTCCTAAAGGTAGTCGTACCTAAGACAGGAATCAAATTTTATCATTTTGATTACTTTTGTTTCGCGAACTACTGTTTCCCGCCGCCTTGTTCACGATGGAAAAGGCAACATTTTTATAAAATACAACGTCGTTTTCACAGAGGGGGATGCAGCAATAAACGGTACGGTGGGATCGCTGTTATTACTATTCATTTCAGGTGTACTTCAAGAAGGTGGAAGCGTCGGAGTATCCCTGGTTGTGTGGGTGCTATCCGGGATATTCTCGATGTTGGGAGCGTTGTGCTAGATAACGCCGAACTTGGCACTACCATACCAAAAGTGGTGGAGACTATGCCTACATTTTCGAGGTGAGTGAGCGTCACCTTTGCATTTCTCTTTGTTTATTTACCTATTTATGAGCGCACCGGATAACAATAATAGGGTTTGAAATAAATAAGCTGAATCTAGGTAGTACTGTAGTTTCCTCTTCTCCGATATGTATGATGTTCCTGCCTCTATAATGGTAACTTTTCAATCCATTCTAGTAAATAGAGGGCTCAGAGTGTATAGTGCTCTCCCACCTATTTCACTAAACTCTCGATTAGGTCAGCGCCATTTATCCCTCTTCTGAGATCTTTTAATCCCTTTTACGACATGCATGCCATATCGTACTAGACAGCAAGTTCACATACAGTTTGTTCACTGGTCTGCCAGAGAGCAGGGAAGGCGCAGCGCTAGCACGTTTTCCACCATTTAGTAGTTTGCCCTCTTCAGTAAGTGCTGGTAAACGGAGTGGCGCCTCGCCAAGCTTAGCCCTTCAATTGTCTGTAGCAAACTGAGACTGTCCTTTTCGGTCTGAACGAGTGAAATAACTGAGGCCAACAGGATCAAATGACGTAAAAACTGTCTTTTTTCAGGCTTTTGGCCCAATGCCAGCATTTCTGTTCCTCTGGATGGCACTAATTATCATCAATCCAACGTCAAATGCCATCATTGCTCTCACTTTTGCCAACTACGCGCTGAAGCCGTTCTTCCCCAATTGCGCAGTGCCTCCACTTGCTGTGGATTTGCTGGCCGCGTCTACAATAGGTGAGCTTATTATTTACAAAACTTTGATTACCGCCTCTGTTTTCAATCCTGTTAGTGTTGCTCTTCCCTTCTTTTAAAAATTGGGCGAAATTCCACTTCCCCGCAGAAAACAGCCGGGTTCGTACCGCGTCGTTTCTTTCTCGTAAAGAGCTAAACGCGCTGTAAAATTACGGTAGGAGATGCTACCATAGGTAATATCTATACTTCCCCCAAATTTCCATAATCTTTCTGTTGTAAAAATCTCAAATAGTTTAACTGTGTATTCGATGCTCTAACCAGTTTGCCACAGCGCTCTTTCCCACCAGAGAATATTCAAGTGGATTAAATTATTTATCTGTGACGTCACTGGTCAAACATAAGGGTATGTGATTCAAGCGGAGCTGCTGACGGCATACCCAGTTTTTAGTTTCGGCAACAAATAAGAACCTGACGTTCACAGATCACTAATTTTACAGGCTCTTAATGGGATGCAGAAGAAGCACTCGGGAGAGAGGGCACTGCATGGCCTGGGGGGACATACTTCCAGCTTTCCTGCTATTTTACATGTCTCGCGTTGATGAGACCTCTAGACTTCTATCAAGTTCAATGAAGCTCGTGCTACTGCATAGTTTTACAAGAGCCGACAGGGTCTCCACAGGAGACATAAAACATTAAACGAAGAAGAAACGGCGCTAAAATGCCCCCACTAAGCCCGAACTATGCTAGGGAGACCCTCAAAGGATGCCTTCGACGACCTGATCACTTCATTTTTCAGCACTTCTGACGTTCGTGAACTGCTACAATGTGCGGAATGGCCACTCGATTTAACGACACTTTTACCATTACAAAAGTGGCCGCTTTGGTTTGCATCATTGTAGCTGGCGTGGCCTGGCTCGCACTAGGTAGGTCATGCAGTAAGAATAGAGTTCGATTGGCTGCGTTCATACTCACGATAGGCAAGACTTGAGAGGACACTGTAGCTGAAGGCTAGTCGTTTAGACCACTGTAAGACAAGGCGCGTTCCATGCGAGGATAGAACGTTGCGATCCTTGCAGCGCGCCAACAAGTTGGCGGTAGGAACGCGTATCGTCGCAATCGCCGCGACAGAAACGTCAGTCGTGGACTTTGAACGCGGCCTTGCTTATAAAGTGAAGTATCGTTAGGGCTTTAATTTCATTACATTCTCAGGTAATACTGAATACTTTCAAATGCCTGACGTGCTCAGTGGAAGCCAAACTAAAGTTTCCTCACTGACTTTGGCTTTCTACTCGGGCGTTTTTTCGTTCTCCGGTTATAGCTATTTGAATTTCGTCACAGAAGAGCTCAAGGAGCCCTACAGGTTAGGAATTGTCCATTCAGTCTGGTACAACTATTCGAAACGCTAAGACATTAATTTTCAGAAATTTACCTCGGAGCAATCCTACATTCATTGCCAAGTGTAACCCTGAATATATAACTTGTAATATGGCGTACTTTGCTGTACTTTCCGTTGATGAGGTAGTTGCTTGTAAAAGTATAGCGTTTTGAAGAACACATTCCGCGCCGATCGTGCGGTTGGAGAGCGCTGTTCGGCTTGGGGGGGTCTACACTTTCTCTTGTTCCTTTTGCTAGTTCATGTTAACTAACAGGGCTCACTCTGGTGAAACCTGTCAACATTTGTGAAGCTGCGAAACGGTATAAGAATGAGTCAATTTTACAGTACTTGCTTGTGGCAGGCTCCTGAGGCATGCAATTGGTGTCCCACCAAGCCAAGCTGCGCCCGTGCCTGCGATGAATCTGTATTCCTGAAGATAAGGTCGCTTTGACTTTGACTACGCAACAACACTTTCAGATCCTCGAGTGCAGGATGCGTGCGGATAACGTTCGCTGGAAGGTGGATGGGGCCATTGCTGCCTCTGATGCTCATTTTTGTTGTCGCCTGCTTCATGCTTGGAAATCTGAACGGCATTCTTTTCACGTTTTTCCCGTCCCACGAATGTTTTTGCTGGTGCACGCTGAGTGGCCTATCGGCGCATTTTATTTTTTATTTTGGCGCGCCCCTCTTTTCGTGTTCTCTCGAAGGCTTGCAATATTTGACTTAATATTTCATTTCTTCTTCTTCCAGAGAAGGTCAACTGCCAGAAATGTTGTCGATGATCTCTATCGACTACCTCACACCTCTACCGTCGCTGCTCTTCCTTGGAGGTTTATTTCCATATTGTTCATGCTTGTTGAATCAGCATATTATACCAGATTTAGTTGCCTCAATTGTGATGCTTTTCGCCGGAGATGTGCTGACGGCGGTTATAAATAAATTATTGTGCGTTTTCGAGAGTCCTCGTTGTAGCGATATCGGTAGCCGGCCTGGTGAAAATGCGTTTCTCACAACCAGCGGCGAAGACACCAATCAAGGTATGCATAGTCTTGCTAGGAGGCAGAGATTGTACCGAGGTATGAGCGGGCCTATCCGTACCTTCGAGGACGGCACTTGCTATGTGCGAAGTGAACGGGTCCGCAGCTGCAGTGGCGCACCACATCCTCCGCTCGAAAGCGCTCGGGGAGAAGGCTGTAAGGTAGGATGGGGTGTTGCAGTGGCTTCTCACACTCCACCTACCTCACGTGGAGGAGAATCAACCGAACCAACATGCCGCAATCAAAGGCTGACTTTTGCTGTTAGGCGTGTGGTCGGCGGTGCGGCAGCGCGGGTGAGGTGAGGAGACGCCCCCCCCCGCGTCTTGATGCTCTGCAGCCCGTTCACCTGCACTTTTAAATGAAAAAGGCACTTTACCGCAGTTTCCGGACCCGTTCACACCACATATGGCGAATACTAGGACCCACGGGGGGATAGACACATTGTTTATGGTAATCCCAGTTTTGCACAAAGAACCGTCTGAATGGCCGCCCCGCCCAAGGTTATACAGAGCTTTCTTGCGATTGCTCGATCGGCGTGAAGTCGTGCACTGTGAGCAGTGCTTCTGCGTTCAGGCCACCCTTCTCACCTATCCTCCCCCCCCCCTGGCATCCCCCCATAGATCGACTCCATCTCTGGCATTCAAACAACTCCCATAGATGACTTCATCTCTACCTTCACAATTTCCTACTGCAAAATTCTGTTTTACAAGTACTAGTTGCATTATTATGACTGATCCGGTGATTTTCAGCTGAATATATTCATTCCACTAGTATTTCTCTTTTTCTGCTGCCTGTTTCTGGTGTTACCGTTCCTCTCCCAACCACTCGAATTGATAGTTGGCGTGGCGATGATTCTGTCAGGCGTACCAGTGTACTTCATATTCGTGAAAAGTACGCAAAATAGATCGTCTACCTATGCTCCATGGAGTAAGTCACCTTTTACAATGATTTATTTGCTAGCTAAAGAATATAAAAGAAAAATCGTCGAAAATGAAAAGTCACTGGTTTTATTGAAAAATCGAAACAAGTGAGAAATTCTAGGGCGTCAAAAGAAGTAGCTCAGCTTCCGTCCCGCACGTGCTCTTAGACGGAAGCCGAGCAGAAGCAGCGGGGAGAGGGGACTGCGGCAGTCAGTACCTCTTTCCCCAAATAAAACTCAGGCATGCTAGAGCGCAGACCAGACGCAGTAGCCACGCCTGGTCTAGGGAGTCGTGCTGCCGTGTGCCATCCAGCACCCCCCCTCCCCCTCCCCTGCAACCAGGGCACGTATAGCCGTTTCGGAAAATTTTACGAAACGACCTCATCCGAAATGTTCGAAAGGGGGAAAAGTGCACCTGAACAAGGAAAAACCGAGGTGAACTGGTAAAAATCGAGGATGTCAATAATCTAGAAAATTTTTTCCCCAAAGGCAACTACGACCCTTTTCCTGTAGCGACCAAAAACGACCCTCCTCGCTGGGACCACCCAATCCTCGACGTGACACTATATTATCGCCATGAACTCCTTTCTTATCGGAACCTTTCTATAACTGAAGTCTTTCCAGTTTGGTTCACCCAATGCATGCAGAAAATGCTCTTTTGTGTACCGGAGTCAGAAGAATTGTCATAACGCCGAGTGATCTTCCTCGCTTCCACTGCCTACATAGCGTTGCTGGTGTGAGTGGGCGGATAGATACATTTATCAAATTTTCTCCAACTAAATAAACCATTAAGTTTCGATTTCAGCATGATTTCCGTCCTTCTCAATTCTGCTGCTGTGATATGGATTATGACTGCGCACGTGTTTCCTGAATATTTTCGCCATATCCCGGCGATAGGGAGGGCGTGTCCACGTGCTTGGCTGCGAGCGCGGTTATGTATCCGCGGGCAGTCTTCAATTCAGAAAAAGCCGGACATGTATAGATTACTGTTGGCCCCGTTCTCTATACACTGCAGTGTCTCTAACAGAATCTGCAACTGTACATAGCGCCACCGACGGCTTCTCAGCTACTCGTGGACGTACGCCTAGCACTCAGTGCCGGATATGATCCTGCTGCACATCGTCAATTCACTAGCAGTTCCACCATGATATGCTATAGTAGTGTCTCCTAGCACATTCTATCGGGTCTGTAGTGTACAGTAGTATTTTTCATACTATTTCTCTTTCATACTATCAACATATTTCACAAATGTCTCTTATTCTCCAGGTGGAAGTGCCTTCACTATGTTTATGCGGGGCTATGTGCCTTGTCGCTCAGCAGAAAGCGCCAAAAGTTAGGCTGCGTTTATACTTTGCGGCAGCGTAGCGTAGCGCTTCCAGCGTACGCCAGCGGCAGTGCTGGGGAGAGGATGCATATCGATCTAGCGTTCCAGCGTCACCCAGCGTAAACGCTAGCGTACGGCCAACGTTTCTCAGCGTTATCAGCCTAGCGTTTTTGCTGGGCGTTTGGCGCCGGCACGGGGAGTAGAGAACTGATGTGGCCAGTAGGCAAGACGGCGTGATCGTTGTGTATGCTAGAGACGTAATGTGCCGTCAGAGACCGGAATCGACGCGGAAATTCCCACCCGCCCCCCCGCACCTCTGACAAGCTTTTTCGCGAGTAGTGAAGACGCCACAACCACAGTCAGCCAATCCAGTGTCATTCATGAAAAAGTCGTCGAGCAGGGGGATATGTAGTAAGCATGCGACGTACATCGTACGAGCATGAGGGGCGGGGGGGGGTCGTAGCCAGCCCCTGAAAATAAGAGCGGTCGTAAAAAGCTCGACGCGAAATTCCCGCATCGAAATCGCTGTGGCCCATGGTGACTAGATCGATATGCATCCTCTCCCTGCAGCTGCCGCGTGGCGTAGCGCTGGGCAGCCGTCTACGCTACCGCTGCCGCAAAGTAAATCAAACGCCAAGTTAGTATGTTCTCACTTGAACGAATCACGTCAGAACTGCTTTTCGGTGAGGGGGTGCAGACGAACTCATCTAGGTGGTTTAGCCCCGCTAGGAGGCCCTTTCCAAGGCCTATAGCGCCCTTTATTCTGGTCTCCTGATGCTTTTCTTTTGTGCCGACGGAGCTGTATGGTAGAAGTGTTTATTCTAACTGCCACAATTTGAGATTCTTGAATAGTTTTTTCTTCGGGATCTCTCGAAGTAACTCGCTTTTGGCCAGCGTTCGGATCGCGATTCCTGATTTTTGAGCCGCGTCCAGTCTTCTGACGCTGATGTGGCCGAGACGACTCTAAAAAGAAGCTTCACGTTTATACTGCGTGTTCACACTTCTTGACTCGAGCGATTCAGTCGCCTACTGCGAATGACCCCAAATCCATGGACTGCTGCAAAGTTCGAAGCTCGCACCGTTCCGACTTTTATTGCATTAGCGGCTGCAGCGGTCCAAGGATTAGCGATGGAGCGCGACCGATCACAATCGCGCGACTGAACAACTGTAGTCGCGGAGTATAAATGCGAGCCAACCCTGTCTTTGACACAGTTGAAGAGAATCAAAGTTTAGGAACAATGTCGAGCTTTTATGAATAGAGAACTTGGTGACTGCCTATAAGACTGTGTTCATTTTCTATTCATTTACATGGGAACTTTTTAATAGATTGATCACTTATTGTTATTCATTTTTGTTGCCTAAAGAAGTATAATAAATATTGGAGGATCCGTATGTTTAAATTGACAACAATCAACAATGCCGCGATTCTTAGTTAGCAAATTGCGAATACACCAGCAAGGAGTGAGCAGTCCGTGTTTTCCAATACAAATTATTGCCATTATCCCTGTAAATAAGAGGATGAATGGATCGGAGCGCAGCCAGGGCGGCTTTTCTCACCAATTGATGGCATCCTGAGCTCACAAGGACTGGTGAAAATGGCTTCCCTGACCTAGCTTTCCCAAGTCGCAGCCCCTTCACACACAACACACACATTAACGTTTTGACGGGAACTCGTTCGATTCTACGACTTATTTTATTGGAAACCAATGGACACTTAGCGAGAGAAAGCATCAGGAAAAGTTCCAGTTTTGCACAAAGAATCCTGTGAATGCCCCTTCACGGTTACCAGAGCCTTTTTGCGATTGCTCTGATTGCGTGAAATCACAGACTGTGAACAATGCAATTCAGCCACCCTCCTCCCTTCTTCCAGCCTCCCTCCCTTAGATCGACTCCATCTCTGCCTCCACAGTTTACTATGGCGGAGTATTCTGTTTAAAGAGTAGTATTTGCATTATTGTAGCTGATCTAGTGATTTTCAGCTGAATATATTCATTCCACTGGTATTTCTCTTTTTCTGCTGTCTGTTTCTCGTATTACCATACGTTTCCCAACCACTTGAACAGATGGTGGGCGCGGCGATGATTTTGTCAGGCGTACCAGTACACTTCTTATTTGTGAAAAGTAGGCAAATAGATCGTCTGATTACGCCCCATGGGGTAAGTCACTTTTCGTGATCGTCTATTTGGTAGCTAGAGAGTAATGAAGCCTTCTCATTCTGAAAAGAGGTCCTGTAGGTAATGGTTCTCGACTGGAAATGGTACTAATATGGCTCAGGGAGGAGGGGAGGGTCCTGTAGGGGGAGGGGGGACACGGCAGTCTGTGTCGCTTTCCGTGATTACGCGTAGCAGAGCCAGGACACGTCATCGGTTAGGGATTTTGGTCGAGTCCATGCACTTCCCCGAGATTCCTTCTCCCCCACAACTAAATACACCCCTTATAGCATCCGCCAAACAAGAAAAA
>MU915634.1:6493-16622 GCA_036418165.1 Cooperia oncophora
TTTTGATCCTTTTCCTAGTCTCACATTTTTTTCCTTCTTCCTAGTATCTTATTTCTTCCTCACTTTTCTTCCTACAAATCCTCGGCCAGAAAATGAGAAGAGGAAATCTGGGGCGCACTTCGGCGACCGGGGGGGGGGCATTTTGTACTGTCATTGCTTCCCTAGTTCCGGTTTACAAGTCTCACTCTGGCGAAACCTGTGAACTCTTGTGAAGCTGGAGCAAGGTCGTCAAGCCATCATGGTAAAACCTGTCAACTCGAGAAGAGGCTGTCTAGATAGGTCGACACGTCGATGGGAAGTAGCAAAAGTGCAAAATGCCCCCCCCCCCCCCCCCGTCGCCGATACGCGCCTACCTCTGGACCCTCGCAGCGAGAGAATATCTAGTTGACAGAAGCTCTGGAGCCCACTGGCTAGGAAGATGTGCTGAAAAAAAGAGCCAAGTGATCCATTGAAACCACCACAATTCACTTCTAGGGCTGAGCCGTGAGGGTAATGCTCGCCTTGTCTGGAAGAGGGTTAAATACCTGATCGAGATATGACCCCATAAACCAGCACCTTGTATCGTTATGGGTCTTCGCTGAAATCAGATTGGGGAAAAGTTATGCAACCCATAAGACAAAACCTCGGACCCAGTTTTCTTTCACTAAACAGGGCCTTCAACTTACAAGTATCGCTGTGAATCATTCGGATAAGTGCCCATCTTCGACTTCCATCCTTCTATGATTGCGATGTCTACGATGGCAAGAAGTCGTCAATCTTGTTCTCGAGTTCAAGCCGATCAAGAGTTTTTGCCCTCTAATGGAGGCTTCAGGGACTTGCTAGACGGGTGCCAGATGTTTCTAAGACGGAAATCAGAGGCTTCTGAGTCTCATGAGGAACAGGGAGCTACAATACTGCCCAGCCGATATCTTCAATTTTTTTAGATGTCATCTTCTTCACATACAGTCCTCATAGAGTAGGAATGTACAGGACCCTTCCATACTGATTAGGCGTGGCGTTGACCTTCTAAGCGTGGCGTCAACTTCCCTCTTGAGCTTGTGGGACAGTCTGTGACCATTATTGCTGTACCAGTATCTAGCGGCATGGCCTCAAAGTGCCATCACTGAAGATCACTCCGTGTTGAGCCAAATGTTACCTTCTTGGTAGTTTTGCAACTGATCTTCGTGTTCTCTGATCCTTTGTCTCTGATCTCTCGTCACCAGCAGTGTCTCGGTCCTTCAGGGGTTCGTCCAGTCGTATCTACCTATGATTTGATCCATTTTTCGCTCCAGCTGTCAGTTGGCATCTAGTAAGCCATTTTGGACCTAACGCCCGCCAGTTCCGATCGCACATTGTGAGGTTTGGGTATACACTGCCCACGCAAGGGTCACTGCAATAAATCAGAATTTTCGAAAATTTTTTGACTTCTTCTCTTATTTCTTATTTCCCATCGCAACCCTGCTTCGAAGCAAACGCGTTCGGGTGATGCGTCAATCCGTGGACAAGCGAGTGTCAATGGAAAAAATGGTGCCTGTCGTGCTTGAAAATGGTGTTCGGTCAAAAGCTGTCCCAGTCTCAGGATAATGGTGATGCTTCTTGGGAAAGAATTGAAATACGGGAGTCCTGAAGCAAACTAAGTCAGGTTAAAAGCGATGTTTACAATTTTCACTGACATTTACGTCCTGAAGGACGCTTTGGAGACTAGAGCTGTGAAATTCACTTCGTTTTCTTATAGGGCGCGATGGAAGAAAAGAGAAAAGAGCTGTTGAACATGAGATGAGATAGCGGCACAAAGCTCAGGAATAAATAATAGAATAATGAGTAGAGCTCTTCTTGGGATATTTGCAAGCCCAGCTTTTTTCTGAACAATTTCGAGAAAGGTGCATGAATAAGTCGCCGATACGCAGTCAGGGCATGTCGCGCTGAGGGAGGGAGTCGTATTCGGTTACTGGAGGGAGAGGGAGGTCAATTTTGTAAGAGTACCCCCTCCGCCCTTCCTTACCTCATAGTGTAGTGATAAATAGAGCCGCTTACGCCAGCGGTCTAGTGGTTAATAGCGATCAGCTCATTTCTTGGGCAGCCAACGCTTCCGTCCTTCAGTACTGTTTAGTCTGACTGATAACTTCAAGAAGACAAAAACTATCGATTTGTACCTGCTGATCCAAGCAAGTCATTATGTGGAGAAAATCGTTTTTAAAGGGTTCTGCGATCCTGAGTGATTCTGGATGGAGGCAAAGTGCATGGCGCATCCGAAAATGGACGAACTTTCGGCGGAACTTCCACTGCTCCTCTTCAGTTATAAAAACAATTTCAACTTGAAAGTTTGTGAGATCATGTATCAAGGGATGGCTTAAAAAACTTCTAAGCCGTTTATTAATGACAAGAACTAATAACAAGGAGCTTCTGAAACAACGTGAACTGTATGATAACTAACAAAACCTAATTGAAAATGGGTAAAAGCCGCGCTTTCAGTGATTGAAGCCTTGACGATTTCTCGTAGTGCAGGCGTGGCCAGTTTAGCCCTACAGAGCGTAGACAAGTGTTTCTTATCGTGCATGTCATTTTAGAACGGAGACTAAACAGATGCCATTGAGTGGTAAGTACCGCGATGCTATTCCGTGAACAGGCTTGTGGAACGATCCAGTTCAATTCGCCAACATAAAAAAGGTACAAGTCCAGTAGTCACATAGTATGCTTTGTCTACTAAAATGAATGGCAACTATGGTAATGGGGATGACTACGAAGTTGTTATGTTATGACAGCCTCCGAAGGATCGTCTAATAGTGATGGGGGGGGGCATCGAAGTAGCTGGTTAATGTCGTCCACTTTACGAACGCCATAAGTGTACAGGTTGTGATTAGGGACGAAACTTCACAGAAACTGGTTTCAAATCAGCAAATGGCTTTTTGACTACCCTTATCCCGCTACTGAGCATAAAACCGTAAGGGATATGATCCCATATATCGTACAAGCGTTACGCAAAGCCTCTAGCTACTGGTCAATTAGGGTAGTTTTTCAGGAGAAAGCAGAACTGAACTTGAGTGAATGAAATCCAATTTTCTAAAACCTCTTAGGTGATGGAATGACTCAATGCTGCCAATTCTATTACTGAGTTCAAGTTCTCAGGAATACTGGACTGTAATGGAAATGCTTTGCCCCTGCAATTGAAAAACTTTTGACAAGAATCTTGAAGAAATGTGTTGAGGGGTCGGGAAATTCTTGCAAGGGCACAGGAAATGTCCCACTATTTCTCACTTTGATCGAAACCAAAAAATTGGAACCAAGTCTGTACTCCCATGAAAGTTTCCCAAAAGCTTGGGTGTCTATTACTTACCTCACCTCACTCTGTATTTCCCTAGGAGGGTCGCCTTATTTTGTTTGTTCCGGTTTCAAGTCCACTATGTGCTTTCATGAGATAAACCGTGTTTGTGAGCGGCCAAATACAACCTCGTGGCGTGTTTTAGGAAGCGGAAGGCCGTATTTGGCGTAATACAACCAACTCTTTGGATCGGCGGCAAGACTTCGGGAAAGCTTAGCAGGATGACAGGTTGGATGAGAAAGGAGGTCGCACAAGAGGGAGGGAGGGTGGGGGGGGGGGGTAGCCTTTCCACGAAACTTTTTGTCAATGTGCTGGTGTCCTTGCTAGAAGGGGAACATTCAGATGGGACCACCAATTCTCTCGGAGAAGAGAGAGCGTACCATTTCCGACTTTAAATGCCTCCTAGGCAGCTTGAACGGGACTGACAACAAATAGAACAAAAAAATGACACTGACCAGTAAAATGCGGGGCGGAATGAGCAGCCCAGGCTTTTGTGGTGTACTCCCTTCAGAACCCTTGCTTCTCTTCTTTTTCAGTTGCTCCTAGTGTCCTTCTACAAAAGGGATGGTGAGCCCTGCGTGCCAAAGCTCAGTCAGAAACCCCTCTCCACTACGGCCACAGAGAGCTTGAGTTTGCCCTCCCCTCTTCTCCAGCAGACTTGCACCCGATATTAATTTAGAGGTTCTAAATGAAAATATCTAAAAGTTCGAAAAAGTCTCATGGTAACAGTAGGAAGACCAGGAACGGAAAAAATGAGCGGAGAAAATTTTCGTTCCGAAGATGGATAGACCGGTGCTCAACTGCAGGTGGTCCGTGTCCAAAGAGAGCTGATGAATTCTGAATCCAAAACATATGACACTTGAGCCCGAATAGCCCTTTTGCAGACCTTTGACCGCAAAATAACAAGGATTAGAGCACAGGGTGAAGATGACAAGGTTTGGAACGGAGGTGATCTCCTCAAACTGAGGATTTGCAAATGAAAGCTTAGCGAGATCAGACCTTACATCATCCATGACTCCGCCTTTTCTCTTTCACTCATTACACTATGTTCAAGTTTTTTTTGCCATCCTAGACACTTTTCTCATATTTCGGCTGTATCGAAAGTAGTCGAGTCTTTGATCCTCAGATTTGATCCGAGTCAAGCTGTTGGCACTCGTAGCAAGTTTTCGCTAGACAAACTAAAAACGCCCACGTCTGGGATATCTGATCGGCATTCAAAAAAAGCGGAAAAACACGTTCGGATGGTTGCGTAGTGAAAGGGAGGATGGAGATGCGATTTCCGAATATTCGCCTTCCATAAGATTGCCACACTCAAGGTCGAATCGTTGGCGTTACCGAGCGACCGACCGGAACCTCTAGTCATTGAGACGGAGCGGCAGACAGCTTTTTTCTTAGAGCTCTTGCAAGCATCCGACGAAATTTCAGCCACTTAAAGACAGTTCTCGCGTTCAAGTGATCAGCGAATTGCTTCGTGATTGCTTCCGTGCAATTACCATCCAGGCCCGCACTCGCATAGCATGTGCCAATTTCGCCAAGGGCGATATGAAGCAGCCACAGAAGCGTGACTCTTGCCCACTTTGCGCACTTTGGCTTAGAATCCATGGATAGCAGCGCAACTCGTAAGCTCGCGGGAGAGTTACAACCTAAGACCCTTTGCGACAAGCATGAAATCGTCCCACGACGCTGCATACAACAAAACGCATGCACGTAATTCACCGTGTAAGCCGTTATCTGGCAGTCTAAAAAGAACACAGGGTGCACGAGTCACAAGTCTGTGGCCGCTTGATCTCGCCCTTTTGAGGGGCGGAAGTGGTACACGCCATGCGAGTGCGGACCTAGATGTTGAATGCAGGAGCATTTCGCTGATCACTTGATCGCGGGAACTGTCTTTGAGTAGGATTACCTTCACATGATCCCGTACCGTTTTCTTGGCCTACGAATGTAACTGCAGCCACCTACTTGAGGTTCCCTAGATACTACAGATTTTTTGTGGACCAGGATCGGATACCGTAGGCTCCCTTAGGAACACTGGACAACAACGACCCTCGATTTTCTTTGGAAAGAAATAAGTTGGCTGCACAAAGAACAGTACCACAGAGAAGACTTGGAGCAACCAAGATCGTGTTCTTATACAACTGTGGACCAGTAAAACGAACTGGTTCATCTTTGACTGGTCCATTCCATCTAGGTAACGGCCTGCACTCTGCCGCAACTCCTCATGTCTCCGTATACGTGTTTTTCTTTTGACTGGATGTGACAGAGTTGGCCGGACAAGGACTCAGGCGCATTATGGCCGCCTGGACAGAACTACGGAGTTCCCGTACCAAGGTCTAGCCGCGGATGCAGACATCAAAGCCGACAGAACTTCTAGAATCGATGCTGCAAGGAACAGATGGACGAATCGAACCGAACCCTAAACGAAATCGACCAAAATAAGACCAGGGAGCAGTGGACTAGCTACCTCTCCCTCGCCATTAACCTCCTCTCTGGTATGGTAATTTTCAGAAAAGGCCCTGACACCGTACCCGTATCAGCTGACAAACTCATTTTTTGTGGCTAAACGTCAATGCGGGTAGCCAGAATGTGATGGCTAAACAACCAGAAGACAGGCATGCTTGCTGCTGGTCTGTGCCCAGTCAATGACTGGAACCGAGAACCTTGAAAAACAGCTTCACAAAACGCTTGGACGAAGAAGACCAACCTTTAGAACATAATTTCAGTCAGAATAGCGCGCATTTCGCTAGAAATGGAAAGGTTTCAGAAGTGAGACTAGTAGGCCGCGAACTCAGGTCAAGATCATGTTTGGAGCTGAGTGATTCTGGAAATGAGACTGAGAAATGGCAAGTCTCATAAATATAACTCTACTGAAAATGAACCGACCTAGACATGTAGACCTACTAGGCAGGCAGCATAAGGGTGTGAATCAAGGGCTTTCCTGCAGTACGACCCCGAGAGCACTTCATACGTTGGGGAATTCCCAGCGGGGCGGGTTGTATTCAGTCGCGGACGGAGGGGAGAGTGGTATCTGATCTGAGTAAATTTTTCAAGAGTTGACTTTTCCTGTTTCACTCACGGGCGCTGTTCACTTCTTTGGGAAAATTCCTAATGGGGAGGGAAGCCTTCAATTCTCGATTGCTCTTTCGCGGGTTTTACTGTTCCGTTGGTGTTACGTTACTTCCCCTCCCCATCCCCCCTTACCCCAACGGTCGCAATAGTAGAATCTTTAGAGAAAAATCGCAAGCATTTTTGGGAAATTTCGGAGAATGTGGATGTGGTAAGAGGCTTGGAACAGTTGGGGTATGGGAAAGTGGAGGAGGGGCAGCAGAGGAAGAAACTGGAAGTGCTCGTATTTTTTGAGAATTTTTTTGAGAATTTTTCCAGCGAAAGGACGTTCCTTGACAACCGCTTTAGGAGTTTTCTATTTGGTAGGACACACCCTCCTATCCTAAGTGCCCTCTTCCATGTTCGTCTAAATCTCTACCAGTTTTTCCCGAAAAAAAAAACTGACACGGACAAACGAGGTCCCTGTGGGGGTGTAGTGTGCGAAGGGTATTGGAAGTAGTAGTTATGTAGTAGCTGGGCTGCGCCACCAGCTAGTAGTGGCGGTGGAGGAATGAGGGGGAGAGGCAGAGACTACTCAGGTGTTTGTTTATTTATTCATTTATTTATTTCAAAAATATCTGAATAATAAACAGTGATAGGACTATGGAAAACTGCAAGGGGGTTTCATACATTAATCCAAGATGATTTTACTCATTGTCAGTACTTCTTTTTATGGATGGTGCTACATTCAGGCGCCTTTGAGAACACCTTGAATTTATGGGAAAAGATGAACAGAAACAAATAGACAAATAAACATCGACATGTGCCTCGACTTTGTTCGTTTCAATGGATTGCCGATGAAATTCTGGAAAAGAGTAAAGATGTAAGTTATGAAGGCTTAGACAAACGATGGGACATCAGCTGTCGTCTCATAACGTGTAGCGGTGAGTGGGAAATGTCAGCGCCCAAGGTGTGGTCTGCTATCATGATATCCAATTCCAATGCTAAGAGATTAATGACGCAATGATGCCGACGCCGACGTTTGCACCATTGTTTGGAACGTGTCCAAAATTCCAGAACATTTCGCGAATTCCCCCGCTTGGGATTGCTTACGGCATCTCTCTATCCATTGCAAAAACGATCATAAACACTCCAGAAACACTCCAAGAATCATACATATCTAAATACTGCTATCGGAATAAACTAGTAATCACAGCTTTCACCGATCTCGTCCCTCAAGTTCTTAAAAGTGCTCAACCCCTACGAGAAACCCTTGATGAAATTCTTCATTGAGGATGAATTCGGCAGTTACTATGGGATGGAAAATTACGAGTGAAGTAAGTGAATGTGATTTTGTTTCATTCAAAGGGAGCCCTACCTCTCCTCTTATGCTTTTTCTCTCCTCTTCGTCCAAGGGATTTCCGCTGCTATCACCCCCACCCCGTCCCTGCCCTCAGGATCCCAAAATCCCTTGAACGAAGAGGCAATAACAGAGGATAGACTAACACATGCCGTGGCGACGAGGAAAATCCTACTGCAGGACAATCTGTGTGACCTCCCTTCGCCTAACCATGCTTGCTGAGCATATAACAGTAGTGCATACAAGCTCCCAGCCTCTTAGTTCCAGCGCACGGCGTATCCGGAGTTCCAGCTTATGGCGCATCCGTAGCGTAGACCAAAAAATATCAGTAAGACTGCTGATAACAACAACTTATGCTTTGAACTGACCCGAACGGACGAATTATTTCGAGCCAAAAAAAATATTTTCTGCTTCTGGGAAATAACGCTCTCTCCGCAGAGTCGCACGCGACAGCGCTCGCGAAGGTGAGTAGACACAGCAACGGTTTCCTGCCTTTTCTGCATAGTTTGGCCTTCTAACTTGTTTTCAAGTACTTCTTGCTGAATATAGATCATTGATATGGAAAATAACGGCACTCACTATTTACCCTTTACTGCCCCAGCCATCCGAAATCAGGCCAGTTCCTGACCGACTTTTTTCTCCGTGGGCAGAATTTGCTGAAAACTTGGCTCCAGGGGTAGTTCGACCCGCTGAACACGAATATCGCATCCGCTCACCCGAAACCTCCTGGCGCCCGCACCACGGGCACCGGCGCCAAAATACCCCAAATCATTGGCGCCTGTGGCGCGGGCGCCAGGAAGTTTCGGGCTGAGCGAATGTGATATTCGTATTCTGGAGGTCAAACTACCCCAGGAGACAACATTTGAGCAAAATCTGCCCACGGAGAAAAAAGTCGGGATTTCGGATGACTGGGGCAGTTAAGGGAATAGTGCCAAAATAACAAATCAAAACACGTCATATCAAAATGTGGAAAGAACACCCGCGGGGTTTGAAACGAACGGTGCTCCTCATACATGGGTGCGCTTATACTACGAAACATAGAGTAATATCGTTAAGCCACGAACAACACATTTCTCCGAGAATTAATTTACATACATGCGATTATCTAGGAAAAAATGGATTCGTATGTATTGCAAGCTATAAAGTAGGAGGAAAATACATAACACAGTAACTTGTGGAATGCCGCGTGCATTGGAAGGAATGCACGCGGCGCCTAATGAATTGGCATGTATGATGCCGTAAAACGCGTTGTAGAGCACAAGTGTTTTCAAACAGGATATGGCGATTATCACCAAGTTCCGAATTTCCGCCTTGGTCAAATCATCGATAAATGCTCGCAAACATCTATAATCGGAACATCGATAGGCCATCATAGTGACAATAAGTGTGGGAAAGATCTTTGACATCAAGGCGACATCATTGTTTCCCAGTGTGAGACTGTCATCCCCTAATGAATCTTAAAGCAGGATACCGAACGCTGCATGCAGTATTCCCAGTGAAAAAGCTGAAGTCCAAAGCTTGCGGTGTTGATAAATCTCTCGCGGGGATGTTTGATTGCCCTCTCTGAAACGTCTGTAGCTATTTAATCATCCCGGACGGAAGCAATGTTCCGTGGATCGAGTGGAGCTGATTCCCAGGTAAGTGTGGTGGTAGTAAGTGACGCCACTTGTCATTATTAAAGGCAGTCGGCACGATAAGTGCCTAAGACGAGTAGGATTGATACGCCTGGCAGGACGGAATTCCGCGCCCCTGAGCAGGCGCTGCGTAGCGCCTTTTCCAAGGAAGGTACCCTTATAAGGCCCTATCAAGCTGCAACATACCGAACCCGAGGCCCACAGTGCCCGCCTGCCCACAAATGGACAACCGTAAGGGTGCTCGTATTGCTTCACATGCGAAGTAAAAGCGAAGGGATTGACGTGAAGCTGCTGCGGTACTGCATGGATATATAAGTAAGATACGTGCAGCAGTATTTACCGAAATTGCTTTTTGAACCACTACGAACTTCTTCCCCGGGTTTTGACCGTCTCAATTCGTTTTTCGTTTTTCCCAATATGATGGCTTCCTGCTAACATTTTAGACCAAGTGCCAAATTATCGCGTCATATGCCTCTAAGGGTCCCATTCTTGGAGAAAGCGCTATGCAGCGCTTGCTCAGGGGCGCCGAGTTCAGTCCTGCCAGGCACGTGACGTATTAGGGATGTATCGTGCCAGTTGCCTTCAAAGGGAAGATTGTAATATGCAGAAATAAAGAATAGTATTGCTGCGCCGTGGAAGTTTTCACGTACGTTGTCGCGACCATGCTAATAAATGGGCCATACCCGCGAAGGATAGGTAGGAATAGAGTAAGAGAGTGAAGGAGTAAAATGAGCACACAGTACATAGAAAAATTCTGTTGAAATCGAAACTGCCGTATCAATAAACCTGAACTAA
>MU915635.1:6590-18924 GCA_036418165.1 Cooperia oncophora
GACCTTTGCTAGCACTTATATTACCCACTCTGATCTGAGCCCGAGAATAGTACAATGAGAACGGTCTCAGACCGCAATAGTAGAGGGATCTCTCACAACTCTCGTTCAATGATAAGACATATTATCTTTGGAGGATTCCCTAAGCCCAGTCTTCTGCTAGCCCACCTGCTTGGCAATCGACTCAACCGAGTCTGCAACTGGATCCACCAGTTGTTCTCGAGACGGTTGCTCTGTTCTGCGAGACGCAGATGTCGCTTCGGTCATCCTTAAATGAGTGAGTTGAGTTTTTTTTTCACATACTTCGCCAAGACAGAAAATGTACGAATCGAGGGAACGCGCTTCCTGCCGAGGATGAAGCCAGATACCTTGGCGCGGCATTCTCCCGATCAACGCAATCTCTCAGTCTGCGGCTTGCGTTGAAGTATGAACGCTGCGTAACCCTGAGATGAACTTTCAAACGACTTCCATCACTTTGCGATTACTTTCGGTTTACCCTTATCTCAAAGCTCTTTACGCGAAACTTATTGTGCTCACAATAGAGAAGAGTAGCGTACCCTGATGAGAGAGTTTCAAGACCCTCTGGCGAGGACGACCTTTCCGAGTCGTGATCTGATTCTGTTGTCCTTTCTGCTGTGATGTCGCATTCCAGGAAACTCATTGCACCAAGTAAACGCCATCGGCTCTCCTTCAAAGGTTTCTTCTTCGTTTCACGTACACTCCGATAAGAGTGCCTCAGATTTTTCCATACTCTCCTCAACTCGTTCACTACAATAGCACATTAAAGTATATGGATGAGCAGGTGTAAGTTCTATTCTACTGAATGCTACTCACTACATTATCATATTCAGCTGAACACTAAACGAAAGCAATTTGGCCCGGTTCTATGCAAATAACCTCGAAAGATCAGAGAAATCCGTGAGAGCCGGAGGAATAAGGTCCACTTCAAAGGAAGGCTACTAATGGTAAGTTTTCGAGCCCACTACAAGTTTGGAGTGATGATTACCCTTTTCATTTTTTACTGGTATATAAAGGATGCCATGACTTGCACCCTTATTGCACCCAGAGGCTTGTATGCGGTTCCAAAAAGAAAACAAAGGGACAAAAAAAGAGCATAAGGAGTAGCAATGGTCCTTAGAATCAGCATGCATCAAGAGCTGATCTAATACAATACGAAGTGGTAAAACCAAGAGCTCATTCCATTGGTTTCATTCTACCTCACTGCAATGAGATAAGTTCTTCTACTTCGAAAACATAATCCCTCTTTACTAGACACCCGGAAAAGAACAACTAGTCATGACACCACTGAAACCTTGAAAAAGAAGGAACCATCGAAAAGTAAGGAGGCCAGAGAAGCTGTCAACGAAAATTAGACTATTCGTAGGACAACACTTTGTGAATCAAATCAATGCATTCGCCCGAAAAGCTTGTGAAGCTCCTATATCCAAACCACTGCTTACCTGAAAACAGAATACCGAACTGATCGAGCATTTCCTGAGACACCTCGCCCCACAGTCTCGTTCTCAATGAAGAGTTATTGGCTAGAGGGTGATATCTGTCCCAAAGCACATTGCGTTGGCGAATGCTCACAACAAGAGCCTCTCGCATGGCATCTGTCCATCCATGGCGCGCTGCGTCACCATTTGCTTGACCATTTGTCTAGAGAAATACGCATATAAGCCACTAAAACGTAGAAAGTGTAATGAAGGATAGAACACACGACAGATCCCAATATTTGCAACCCCTCTATCTACTGCAAGGACCTTAATTGTAATGAACTGCTCGAGATTTTTTAAAATACAGACTCACGGAAGATGGGGCAGGTTCAGGTTTCAGCTGGCTGCAGCTAGCTTCTGGAAAATAACTCTTTTAATGAAAGCCCTCAATAATGGAAAGAGAATCTATCCTGCATGGAGGGGAGAAGGTAAAACAAAAGGTTAAAGGCAAAATGCGTATTCGCACATTGCCTTATCCCAATAATAATGCAAACGGAGTTGTTATTGTGTTTCTAAAAAACAAAGCGCATGCTGCAATGAGTCAAAGCATACCATGCCATCGGTATCCCTCTCTCTTCCCGCATAATTCGACAGTAAATTTACCTAGGGCGTTAGCGATCGCTACGGGCTTTCGGAGAAACTTAGTGGAAGGTTGAGCAAGGTAATAAAAAACAGCAATCAGTGTAATCCTACCTACCACTGTCGTCATAATCATCCAAGACACACTTGTTCCGTCCATCTTGCCTTCTGAGTGAAGCTGTGAGTGAAACTGGGTCATGGCTCTGAATAGTACTAGTATTCGCAAAGTACGCATAAAACTGCTGGAGCTGCAGGAAAATATGATAGCTGAACGTTTAGCAACAGTTTGGGACTTCAAAAACTCATTTTATGGCTTGAAGAGAGCGAAACCTCGAAAGTTTTCTCAAATTTTATCTGTGATAATTTGATAATTTTCCTTTCTGCCGCACCGAGAGAATTTTGCTGGGCTAGTAATATTTGATAAAGCAATAGCATAATCCAGTCTAAACACACTAACAACGTGTCTTTGTGTTATTTCAGGTCTGAAGGGTGATTCCATCGGCTGGGCTAGCATGTGTGACATGAGTGTTGCGTTGATATGCATGCTACCTAACTGAGCAACAAATTTCCAATCTGCCACTACGACGGGTACGATAAAGTTCTGAAAGTTTTCGAGCTGTTGCCGTCTTTTCAGTTTATTCAAATGAGCTTTTGGAGTTTAACACTATCAAACATTCAGACACAATGAAGTTGTGTGACAGCACAATTCTTCAGAATGGGTTAATTGAGCGTAATCAAACATAAAACCAGATCCTCACATCTTCGATGATTCTCGAAATTATTGAAACACCTCCCGAAGAGCCTGCTTTCACATCACTGGCCTTATTCACAAGAGCTGGTCGTGAAGATCGAAACTAAACACATCTCTTTAACAGGATTAGCACTTAAGCATGTAGGATCGGTGCACTCACTCGCATTGCTCTGCTTTGAACATATTGCAGCCCATCCCGTTCATGAACTGGCTGAAACAAGGTGAAGAATGACCACATAATGGGGCAAGTACTTTGCAACATACCAAACCCAGTCGTTCACGGGCCGTTGCCGATTCCAAAGGCTCGACAGATTCATCCAAGTCACGCCAAAATATTAATGTATTCTCATGCCCTTCAATAACAGTACAGTTCTATAAACTCACTGAAGCTGCTGCTGTGCTCACTTCGTTACGAAATGGACACTCCGTAAGATTCATCGTCTCACTCGATTTCAGGGGAGGACGACACAGTGCGAGTGTTATTTGCTGAAAAAATGACAGCAAGTGGAATGTAGAAAAAAACTAAAGGATTAAAAGAATCAAGAGACCTGGACAGTCTTACATGTTTTTCTAAGGCTTGCCTGCGAGGAAACTACATAAAAAAATCTAGTCCTATCCAACGAAGCGTCTCGTTAATGGCAAAAGGGATCAATAAATGGGGAGGACGCAAAAGGCAGAGACGCAGGAAACTTGCCCAACTCTTTGCTGCTGGCAGATTTCTCAAGGAAGTTCCAGTGCTAAGCAAATGAGTTGGAAACAGTTTTGGGCTCATTAAATTTGAGACATTTATAGTCCAAATAAACGCCTTTTTGCGCCACTTCAAGTTTTTTTCAAACGAAAAGAAGTTAATCGATAAAATATAAGCTAAATCACATGGGTTGAATTGGGAAGATATCTATGAATAGGATGGAGGCGCTAATGTAGTAGCTTAACGTCAGAAAACGTCTCTCTGACGCCTCTACGCAAGCGAAAAACAACCTTTCCGCAATTAGTCTCTCGAGCAAGGAAGGAAAAGAAGGAAACAAGCAGAAGAAGGAATGAGTAGGGAAGCTTCCCGGCCGACAGACATTCTGATTGTGAGATCAGAATCTGCTTCTAAAGCTTGAAGACGAGCAACTAGACCCTACAGCCGAAAAGAATCTAATTCGTATTGGCTGAAAGACTGGCGGTCAGCCGGTCCACCTGTGGAACCCACCTGACTCGCGTTTCTTCAGATCTGCAACGATTCGATGTCTGACATTTTTCGTGAATTTTACCATCGCGCAACTTATGCACGATGGTCCACGAACTCCTCACAAATTCAATGATAATGCGAGAGAATGCCTCAAACTATGTAGGTGGATGTTTAACAAAAAAGAAAGCGTAGCTCAGAGCCTAAATTCCATAGTTTCTCCTAGGTCATAAAGTTTATAAAGGTTTGTGAGGTAGTACGTTCCCCGAGAACCTTCAAACACTTTCGGTGCTGGGCAATGAGGCTCATTAAACAAAACCTTATGTGATGAATTACCAAGGAAGGAAAAAGAAAAAAACAGCTAGCACGCCCTAAACAAGGACTCTGATAATCTGGTTTATTGTATAAGCACACATCGAAGTTAACAAGCGTGACAAAAGACTTCAAAAAGGTGAAAGAGCACACAGAAGGGATAGACCACCGAGAGTGTGTTCAGACTTCGCGATGGTGATGCTTAAATGCGCTCTAAAAGGCCCAAGCTGATTTCCGTGAGAGAGCAGCACCTTCGTAACAAACTTTAAGGGATGTCGCCAATCTTTCTCGCGTTTTCAGTACTGTGCAACTGGGGACCAGGCCAGCTTGAATAATAATTCCCTCACATCACAGTAAATGGCAGAATGTGTTTCAATGCAGACATTTACTGAGTGAAGACAAGGTATCAGGCTTGTTACTCATCTTCTGCACCAACAACAACTTCATGAAATAAAATCCCATTTATGTAAAAGAACACTACATAACTTTATTCTAATTACACTGCATAGAAACAACACGTTGAATCTACAGAGAAGCGACTTCCTTGCCCTTTTCCTTGTACATATCTGCAAGGTCCTGAGGACACGTGTGCATGTAACCCTTTCCTTCGGCGCAAATTTCCTTCATGCGAGTGTAAGGATCGTAGTTCCTGAAAAAATCATCAATTGTGGTTGCAAAGGGACTGAGAGGGAGAGCTAGGAAGTTTTTGAAATCAAGTCTCATGTCTACCGGCCAAGCAGAAAACCTGCGCTTTGCGATCCGTGTTCTCTGGAGTGCGACCCGCCCTCGGAAGCGCAATGTAGTCAGCGCGTGATCTCCACCACAACCCAACAGCATGAAGAGCTTTATAAAGTATACATTCTAGATCACGTTCACACCAGGCTACAGTGAGGATCTCGTTTCAGATGAAGGATCGGAGAATGGTCGCATCTATTCCTCACGAGGCATCTACCAGTACAGCAGTTCAAGGGAGAAGGTAAAGGAGGAGGGATCAGAGAAGGAAGAAGGAAAAGAAGGAAGGAGGAAGAAAAAAGGAAAGAGAGGAGAGGCTTCCCGGTTGACAAGTGCCCTGAGACGCTAAGCATCCGCGCAACGCGTGTCGACCGCGGCGCTCCTGGCATTTTGCCATTCTTTGGTGATTCACGCTTCCAATAGCGATTAGAAGCGCGAACCTCGCTGAGCGGGACTTGATTGAAGATCAGTTAGTTGTTTCAAAGTTGCATGCCTTTCGCAATTGCGCTTCAATGAGAAGAACGTGAACTGAAAAGCAGTTAGCCTGTTTTAGAATCCGATACCCTCGCAAGCGTAATTTCAATGAAAATGATGTGAAAAGCAGTTGGTCTGCTTTTCGACTCACTTCATGATCTTTCAAATGTGGGCACTAGTAAAGAATTACTACCTTAATCTTCAGGCACCTAGCCAGTTTTTACCGATTTTCCCCTGAGAGGGCAGAGTCGGCTAAAAATTTGTTTCCATGGGTACTTCGACCTCCCTAACTCAAGTGTCGCATCCGTACCCTGGCACTGCTCCATGGGCGCCAGCGCCAAAATGCGCTAATCACCAAGTTCGCCGATAACATGGCCAGAGGGTGTTCTGACCCCTGAACATGATCCACATCCGCTTGGCCCGAAAAACTGGTGCCCGCACCATAGGCGCCGGCGCAAAAATGCTCTCGATCACAAAAATCGATTAAAACTTGCAGGTTATTTGAGATCTTGATCATGAACATGACATTCATTCCTGGTGCCGGCTTAAAGGCAGCGTCCGCGATCAACCAAAGTGAAAAACCCTCCATTGAAAACGAACGCGGAGTCCGCAATCACAGCAGAAATCCCACTCTTGCGGCTCGAAATCGATTGGTTGACGAGGGCGGAGTCAACAGAGCCGGGCTGACGCCTCCTGTCCTGTTAATCCCGCCCCGACTGGTTGACAGTTATCAATGCTTGCTGGCATTGATATACGCTGAATTTCTAGAGTTCCGAGGCGGCGACGTGTATTGGAGAACTCACCAGAAGTTTGCGAAACTCGTCCACATGCCTTAAATTTCATAGGGTCTTATTTCACGCTCTTCCACACCTTTTTCCTGCTTTTTTTGATTAGTGCTTCATTGGCCACCTGTTCTAGCAAATGTGACCCCTGAAACCTGCCAAAGTCCATCGCGGGCGCTGTCTTTAACTGAAGATACTACGATCGTCTACGCTTCGCTGATGTTGGGCCTGGCCCTAAGGCAATCCTTCTCTCAAGCTCAGCCTTAGCAGAACACTAAATCGGAAAGTGAATGTAATTTTCGTGACAACGGAAACCCCATTACACGGATTTTCATCAATTTTAGTGAAAAGGGTGTTACGACAAATAGCGTCAGAGCTAAAAATGAATGTCATATTTGTGATCAGGGCACGATTAGCCCCGGCAAGCAAGTTTACACCGATGTTGGTAAGGAAAGTGTTGGTGATAAGTCGGCGCCTACTGGCGTCTAAAGGCGCGCGTCGAAAGCAAATGTCATACTCTTGATCAGAACATCGGATAATCCGTATAGGCAAGCAATCCTCTTTTTTTCGAGTTCTTAGGTAATAATAGTTGAATAGTACCCATATATGCAGATAGGTCCTCGTGTCACTGCATGACGCTCTCCCTGCATGATTTTCATATGTTACCTATTACCGGTTACTATCTGCAAATGCTTTCTCGTCCTTCTCATTGAAATGCGCTTGCGATGTGTATGGAACTCTGAAACTGGCTAACTGCTCTTCAATTCACGTTCTTCTCATTGAAACGCATTGCGAAAGGCATGCAACTTTGAAACAACTAACTGATCTTCAACTCAAGTCCCGCTCAGCGAGGTTCGCGTTCTAATCGCTATTGGAAGCGTGAATCACCAAAGAATGGCAAAATGCCAGGAGCGCCGCGGTCGACACGCGTTGCGCGGACGCTGTAGGAATAGATGCGATCTCGGAGAACTCGTAAAAACGATAGGGTAAATATCGATTGCGAAAAATATCAGGGTACAGATTGATTCCGGCCAACTGAAGAGACATAAGGCACGTTTATACCTCGCCATCGTACTGGATCGTGCTGTTTGTGCAGCGATCCGATCGCGCTATCGCGAAGTATGAACACGCCCTAGTTTGTATGTTTGGGAGGAAGATAAGTAAAAAAACCTCTCCACGGTTTCATTCTTCCTGAGAGCGCGTTCAGACTTCGCGATCGCGCGATCGCGCTACTGTGGGTGAAATTACACCGGGAGGGGGTCATGTTCGTTCATGTTTATTGTTCCTGTTCTTTTTTCCTTTTCCTTCTTTCTTCCTTTGTGTACATAACGCCCTCCTAATTTTAAGGAACGTTTCGAAATCTTTGAGTTATTTATTATTTCCTATGTAAAATAGTACTAAATATACAATATGCTAATTATTATACTGAATTTTGCATCTGAGTACGTTCAAGCGGAGTATTGAACATCTTGTTCCAAAAGTAAGACACGCAGAACTTTCAACAGCGGGTGATGTTGTTTCTCTCCCTTCCCCCGATTTTGCCAGTCCTCCAGATATTCACTTTACTTTTGTCACATGTGTTTGCTTTGTTTGTTCTGCCATCCTCCAGGTCTATACACAACCTTTCCTTTCGACGGTTTCTGCAAACGTCAGTATTGCGAATATGAACACGGCCTAAAAGACATCAAAAAAGGTCGAACTTATATCGTTTTTGGAACTGCCTATTGGAGGCAGGATACAGCATCGTGATGTGAGAAATGGTGATATCAGTACGACTCCCTTCCAGAACTTTGTTGAACATGAACGAACATGACCCCCTCCCGGTGTAATTTCACCCACAGTAGCGCGATCGCGAAGTCTGAACGCGCTCTTATGTACCCATTATCACATTTTCATTCTTCCCGATATTCCTCGATGTATAATTTCGCTTCCGAGGATACCCCAGTTCTCCGAACTCCGATTGTCCTCTGTCGCTATTGAGGAATCTCGAATGGCTTCACTTCGCCAAAGAGCGCATTCATACTTCGCGAACTGATGGCGCGAACGACCCGATTACGAACTGTAAAGGATATGCGGCAAAATGACGGCTCAAATCAAGGCAGAGACATACGGAACAGCTTAACACCAAAATAATAGGGATAATATAATAAAAACCACACGAAACAACGCACTTGAAGAAAGTTTCGTATTTCTCATGCCGTGGCATCACGTAGAACAGATTGAAAGCCACAGTAGCAGTTACTGCCGCTGTGAACCCAATGGCTAAGGCTCGTCTGCCGTAGGAATGAATCATTCCTCGCATTACAAAAGGGGGTGCCATCCTAAAATGTCAGATTGCACTTGGATTGGTACAAAATCTGAAGACATGGAGAGAAAAAGCGTCCAGCAATGGCCAAAAAATGATCGAATACACTAGCGAAAAGTAAGGAAATGCATGTTTGCAGGTGTGGATGTGCAGCAATGCGTCGTAATCCCAAGAGTTCGGACCAAATTGGCTTAAAGTAGGAAGCTAGTTCATTTTTACTCGCCTCAAACTTCTAAGGCTGCGTTCATACCGTGCGACGTCGTCGTCAACGTCGACGTAACCGACGTTTTCGGCGACTAGTTCGCGAAGATTATATACGTATCGATCCGACGTAACGGACGAAACCTACGTAACCGACGAAAGCTGCGTAACCGACGACTACTTCGCGAAGATTAGATACGTATCGATTCGAAGAAACCGACGAAACTGACGATTTCGAGTGGCGGACTTTAGATACCCGGTGGGCGTGGCCAAAGTAGGGCGAGGACTCGACGTGGACGGATATAATTAGGCTTCCGCGCTTCTTTCTGAGCTTGGAGATGACAATTTCTCTCTTGTTCAAGAGCTATATGCTTCTTCTGCTCGAACTAAGAAGTTCCAAAACGAGGAAATAACTTAGACTGGAATGTCATAAGCATTTCGTAAATGCTTCCTCCCCCACATCTTTCCACATCACTAATTATTTCCTTTTCTGTTTCTAAGCAGTTTCCCCTATTTCCTTCAATCCTCTTAGGTAACCTCGCATACAACCTATCCTCTTCACAGTTTTCGAGATATACGATATACGATACAGAGATATACGTGAATGACACAGCAAACTGGTATGAATTTCGGCGATTCCGAGAAAGTAAGTAGTTATCCACCACATGAAGACCTATCAAGGCACAAGTGGTGCCGCTTGGGCATTGCCATATGACTTGATCCGTATCTAATCTTCGCGAAGAAGTCGTCGGTTACGTCGGCTTTCGTCGGATCAATACATATTTCGTCTTCGTGAAGTAGTCGCAGAAAACGTCGGTTTCGTCGGTTACGTCGACGTTGACGACGACGTCGCACGGTATGAACGCAGCCCTATCTAAAACACTGAAGGCCGTCAATGTTGCCGAGTCGCATCTTTGGAG
Organism: Cooperia oncophora; assembly: GCA_036418165.1. NCBI lineage: Eukaryota > Metazoa > Nematoda > Chromadorea > Rhabditida > Trichostrongylidae > Cooperia > Cooperia oncophora. The sequence continues at coordinate 16,311 of MU915635.1, forward strand.
CAAGCTGGTTGAATGATAGGGATTATGCTGTTTAGACACTCAACAGCGAGAACTAGTGTAGAATAAACGATATATGACAACTCAACTTCGGTTATCCGTTGTATACATGGCATTAAATTCGATGTATAGCCAAGTATGTCTGCGCGCCACAAGAAAAACCAATCAAACTCACACACATGCTTCTACAATCTAGAGGGTCTCCCTTTTGGTCTAGATCATGAGCCTAAATGTTATTTCAAGAATGCTGTGAACACAGGCGAAAGTCGAACCGGCACCTCATGCCTACCGTGTGTCGCTCTGTAAGGCCTTATCCGTGGCATTCTCACAGTAAAACACAGGCGATGGATCACCATCTTTTTATTCCGTACACACAGCATTTTTTATGAAAATAAAATCATCTCAATCACCTTTACTTCATGCCTTGAGCATCTAGCAGAATGACTGCGAAACAACTCACTGTGGCCGATTTTACATAGAAAAGTGTGTTTTCATAATCATAACATAACACTAGACTGATACGCCAACATCGATTCCTGATGCTTTCGTGGACGGACAGACTTAGGCCGCGTTCATACATGATGCAGAAATGCGGAATATGCAGAACTGCGGAATTTGCAGAAAGGAAATATATACGTATCGATCTGAAAACTGCATTTCTTCAAATTCCGGAATTTGCCGACATGCAGAAATTGCGGACAAAGAATTTCGATAGGATCCGAGCTGGATTCTTCCCGTCGTGCGGAATCTGCCGTCGTGCAGAATCTGCAGATTCTGCAGATTCCACACGACGGCAAATTCCGCGGAATTTGCCGACATGCAGAAATTGCGGACAAAGAAGCGATAGGGATCGATCGGTCCATCGGCATTTCTGCAAATTCCGCACTTCTGCATATTCCACGGTTTTTGAAATCGATAGACATATTTTCTTTTTCTGCAAGTTCCGCGGTTCTGCAGATTCCACACGTCTGCAAATTCCGCAGTTCTGCACATTCCGTGTTCGGCATTTCTGCATCATGTATGAACGCGGCATTTCTGCACTTTCCGCACTTCTGCAGTTTCGGCATTTCTGCATTTCTTCAAGTCGATACGTATCTATTGCTTTTCTGCAGATTCCGCACTTCTGCATTTTCCGCATTTCTGCATTTCTTCACGAACGCAAGCTATGAACGCGGCCTAAAGCTTGCCTCCCCGGTGGTTGGTTATATTGGTTTAATTGGGTTGTCGACGTTTTTCTGATTGGAAAACCCAGGGAAGAGTGAGGCCTCAGGTTTTACGGTGGGTGAAAATCGAAAAACCTGAAAGTGGTCTCGTCCTCGAACCATGTCGATGTCATATTTTGGCAGTAGCTTTACTAATTCAGTAGGATTTGAGACTTCCGCCACGTACGACTGCATACTCCGGCATAACCATTGTCAATTATCAATAAATGTGGCCATACACCTTCGGTTTTTCGGATAGATGAGTAAACGAAATCTCCAAGAAAGAGAGAAAGCAATTAAAACAGATGTGGGTTAAAACGAGAACCATTTTAGAAATGGCCGTCGATTGAAAGCGCGCCGCCCGTGGACCTACGACCGCTCTGCAGGCCGCGTCGCATTAATTACCCCTGGAGCATGAAGTCTTCACGCTTGGAGTGATGAATTTTACTGCAGCGAAAATTTTCTTCAGTCCATTTTTTCCATTTTCCATCCATTTTTTTTTCTCCATTTACGTGGTCAAGTTACGATACAAATTATCAATAGCAACTGCTCGAGAAAACTGTCTTGTCTAATCTGTTTATTTGGCTTCGAGGCTATACATTCTCGTTGGTTAGACTTTGCCTTGGAAAAATCGAAAGATTTTACTTTTTGAGCATTATCCTCTGAGAATAGTTTGATTGTTTTTGAACAGATTTCATTTCTATGTATTTTGCTGTTTTTCTTCTTCAATCTGCACTTCGCCTTACTGTCACAATAAATCTCCACTGTCCTTATTCAGTGACCGTACAGGTTGTGTTCCTCAAAATGGTCAAAAAACGGGATGAGGGTAAAAACCCAAAGCTAAAAATGAAGCCAAATTATGGACCTGTCAAGAACAGACATACCTTCAGGGGTTCAAATCACAGTATGAATCCAGGTAAATTTTTTTGAAAATATTTACGGTTCTGATGAGAAGGGTTCTTGTAGAAGTGTTATAGCTAATGATCTTCCATGAAACGATCTTTCCCTAGCAGACCTCCACCTTCACGAATAACTTACCCAGGCCACGAGAAATACTTCTATTATCTATGGGTACTCCTGTGATAGTGACAAAATGTGTATTTCGTCATCTCGTATGCATTGGAGCGGTTCATGTCCCAACGTTTAGACCAAAATCGAACGAGGTTGTCCATCACAACTCCTATTCAGCTGGACTAAAACTTTATTAATGTCTCGACGGGAAGAAGTATGATTCAAACAAAAGCTCGTCCTATTACTGAGCAAGCTAAATAATCACACTTTTTACTGAACCAGTTCCTCATTAGAGTTTGTTGACTGAATGTAGGGCCATTGAAATTGCTTGAGAATTGGCAGAACTCTGGATTTTGCTGTGAGCAGTGCTATGCTTCCGCCTTGACCATTCTGTGCAAGCTCAC
>MU915636.1:5897-16880 GCA_036418165.1 Cooperia oncophora
ACTAGGATAATACAGTTTGCCGAGGGGGGAGGGCATTTTACACTTTCGTTGCTTCACTAGTTCTGGTTTACAAGTCTCACTCTGGTGAAACCTGTGAACTCTTGTGAAGCTGGAGCAAGCTCGTCAAGCTACCATCCCAAAACCTGTCAACTCGAAAAGAAGCTCTCTAAGTGCAAAATGCCCCTCGTCGCCAAACAGCGCCCCTCCAGACCGATCTATGAGTGGAGCGATACTTTCTCCGCTTGTCCTTATTTAGATCAGTGTTCCTTATGCGAAGGCGACATTACAATCAAGGCGCTTCATCACTGGGGCATTTTTGCAGAATACAAGCCTCTCCAAAGTCTTCTTATGATACTAGAGGAGGGCAGGGGTGCGCATGTCGCCACGAAGCAACTACTATTTTCAGCCACCGAACAGTTGTATAGGGCTTCCTCAAAGCAATGATGCGATGGGTAGCGCACGTCAAACCAGGATTTTCTTTATCTTTATTGCTGTTTTTTGCTACTTCATATTTTTTTCCACCGAGAAATTCTGCTACTTTCAGTACTGGTAGTATTTGGAATGGACAAATCTGCTTGAATAATGCAGTACTGACCACATCATTTTGTTTGATCTCAAATCCCATTGCGCTCAGAGTAGCTTCAAGACTTCCGCCTTTGCTTCGTATTAGGGTGAGTCCATTTCAATATTTTGGTGCAGTTCGGCATGGGAGGGGGGGTTGCATTTTTGCTGGTTCCTATTGTTCATAGCTTTACAAAGGTTGGCAAGTAGTCTCCCCAGACTTTGGCTGATATCGCTTTTTGGCTTCTCAACATCTCACAGATCTCTATTCAACGGTTCGACACGACAACGGGGAATAGTGAATGTGTAAAATGCCCCCCCCCCACCTCGCCCATGCTCAACTGCCCCTGATTTTCTTATTGATACGCACTTCTTGTGCTATTTTAGTTTCAGCTCAACGGTTGTGGGCTTCATTTAGATTGGCGAGATGAATTTTTTCTTGTTTTCAGGGCCGAATTGTACCCGTTATCGTTTTTGATTATATACATGAAACCATTAAAAATGCAATACATCACGTCGCAGTATTACGATTGACTAGACCAGGTGGGTATTGGAGTAAGATTAATGTTCGAAATTTCATCCATTTCCCAATTCAGTGCGTACTTTCATTTGTTCTAACGCTTCTGTTGCAGTGGATATGGAAGGCGAACAACGGTATATCTCCATCTTTGAAGACATGGTACGGAAGGGTCGCTATTTTGCTGTTGATGTCCCTCCAGAATCGTGTTTCAAAGATATTTATTTGTTGCCGCTACCAGCTGGAGAAGACCCACCAGGTACATTTTGACCACATATGATTTACAGGGTGTAGCTCAGTTTACGAGGCGCGGCATCGCGCACAAATTGGCAGTGTTTCCAAATTCGTCGACCTGACAACTTGTACTATTGTCACGTTGAATCATTTGGGTCCCGCTGCGAATTCCGCGCATGTGAGCCTGTGTTGCTACGCCTCTTTAGCGCGCCGGAACTACGCCCTGCTTTGCTGATAAACCGCCAATCTCCCTTGATCTTCTTTGTTTCAGCTTTTTTCTTTTAGCTTTCCTCTTACCATTTGATGGTCCGGGAATACCGCTACGGCATGCTGCGATGATAATGTGTGTGATGGTGATCTATGGAACAGAACGACGTCCACCGCTGCCAATGGAGTATGTATTGTATTCAGCGTTTTCTTCTTTTCCTCGTTAACATTATTCCGTTTTATTGATAATCAGGCTTCATTCCTTTTTTTCGGATTATAGCAGATTTTTTTCTGCGCTGTACGGCTTGGAAGGGCATTTTGTACTTTCGCTGTTTCCTTTCGCAAATTCCCTTTGGATACATGGTGAAACCTGTGCTGTCAAGTATAAACGAAGGTGCTGCTCCAGCATAGCTCTATGGAGTTTACGGTGTTCCCGCAAGTGGTACGGGCAATAATCGATGGGAAACATGAAAATACCCGCACCAGCCAAACTGACCCCCCCCCCCGATTTTTTCATTTGTTTTCATTGTGATTTTATTCGTCCTATTACAGGAGGACATATAGTAGAGAAACGGTTCTTTCTCGAAGTCCACAAGATGCGCAGTTCTTTGGTCAGGGTGCGGGTATGATGCCGAGGTTGCGTTCGACATCGCCTAAATTCGGCCCAACTTTCCGTGATTATGAGAACCTGAGGTAGTTTATTCGTCACTCCTTTTGGTTATCTCATGTCTGATTGGAAGTTGTTGACCTTTAGCCCGGAACCTATTCGTCGATATGGCTCACGTGACCCTCTTAGTTTGGCCTCTGAAAGCGAACGAGCTCTTCCAGATGGTGAGTGGAAGAGATTGTATAGTTTCAGCTTAATAAAGCCTTTACTTCTTTCAAGGGGAATGAATTTGGTATTCAGCAAGTAAGTTCTTTCGTAAAGTAGCAGTATTTCAGATTATTCTCCACGAACACCTGGTCGTCATCCTGCAGTGCCTCCCGAGACTGTACTCACCTCGGCAAGAACCCCTGACGAGTCGCAGTTGCCGCCTGAGACAGACACCGCTTCCAGTACACCTCCGGATCCCCAACAAATCGACTATGCTCCTGTTACGGATGCTGACAATCTATTACCATCGCAGTAAGTTATTTTTTTTTCGTGGAGTGTATTCGCCTTGTCGGTCCCATATTTAAGAACCCACTACGTTAGCCTACATACGTTGGAATAATGTTCGAATAGGCAGCGTTCAGATTTCGCGATGGTGCAGGTTGACGCGCGTCATCGAGCTCTGAATGCCACCTTACACTTTGTAATTATGTTCCAGGTTCTTCACTATGTGCAAAGAAGCCGCCAAAGAGCCACCAAAGGTTCCAGCTGTTGAAGAGATCGATACGCTTCCAGATTTGCTTCTGTTCATTCAACTTAACAGTAATCCTCGTATGTAACTTGGTATAATTTTTGGCGCTGTTTTCCTTTTGCGATTTGAAACTTCAGGAGGAAGTTACTGTTTTATTAGAACCTCCCATTGGTGGTGGACTTATGGTTAGTCTGAAATCTCTCTCCGGGGGTAGTTTGACCCGCTGTCTACTGATGCAGGGCACTTATCGTCACTGGGGAAATGTCTCGTGAAACACCATCCTTTTCATGAAATTTCCTACCTCTCTTACGACCCCCCCCCTCCCCATTCCCATGCTGCTTATCAGCTACTGTCGAAAATAGCAGCTGTTCAGCTACACAGGATACTGACTGCCCCGTCAGCCAGGGAGAGAGCAAATACGACAATACAACCCCATCCCATCACCGACCAACTTACGCTCCTGGGAATTTCTCAGTGTACAAACTGTATGGATGTCATTGGTTTGCAGCTAAAACGAATGCCCCGCGCTATGGCGTATTAGTATGGATAGAATGTGAACTTTGTGGTCTGAGGTCAGCTTACCCCAACAACGAGTTTCTGCGGAATTCGCTGTCAACAGATTTCGATAAAAAAATTCGGGCTAAATTCTGGTAGGTGAAGTCGCAAAGGGTAAATAGTTCCAATATCCATTGAATGATTGTTTATTCGAAGATGATTTCGCTCAATTCCAGGAGAGATCAGAGAAGTTGTTGGTCGATTCATGGCGAATCCGCGTTATTTAACTATAAACTGATCGAGATCTGTATCAAGAAAGAAAAGTCATGGAGAAGATTTCGACGGAAAGGAAGAAAAGAACACGGTAAGGGTTTCATTAGCTCGCTAGAGACAAACTGTACACTCCTCTCGGTGTCAAGAGAATTGCAATTGGCCGCGCTAGTGGGCGTCGCGTGCGACGTCGCGCCCGCCAGTGACGACGATTTCAGGTGGTAGTTTTTGAGAATAGACAATGTATGACCAAAAATAAACATAGGTTCTTAGATGTTCTTGTCTACATGAAATCCGAGTTGCTCCAATCGAGGGGGTAGTGCAAAATAAAGAAACATCGTGCCCATTGCCGTGCGCACTGAGCGGCAGATTCTCTTGCACATCTTTCTCTGAGGACGGTCCGTGCCATGCGCGAGACGAGGAGGTCCTGAGCTGCAGTAGAATGCTACTTACTCCGCTCAAAAAAGCGCGGAAACGGAGCTGAAAAGTAGTGGAGCCCGCGTTGCAGTCTCCACACTTCGCCCACCCTATCCCAAGAATCAGCACTTATGTCGGTAGCGAGGTTCCGCAGCGAAACACGCACTTTGCGGCAGAGAACAAATAGAAGTGAGAGGGCGCAGACAAGTAGCGCGTTTGGCTATGATCAGACGTGTAGCTGGTTTCCCGACAGCGCAGGAGATTGAGGCGGCGCCCGGGTATCACTGCGCCCTGTCCCGTTTCCGTGCACTTTGGGCTAGGGGAAAGTGATCCTACTGGCTGCGGCTGCGAACCCGTTCACCCTTATGGCTAACAGTAGGGTCTATGAATTTGTGTGCACTGTATTTCTTCAGGGAAGTTTTTGCTATGGTGTGTTTTTCTGATAATGAAAAAAAGTCCTTGGAACGTTTCCAATAATTTGCTTCGACATTTTCCCCACGAGGCAATCTGGAATGAAAAATCACGCAAAAATTCTTTTATCACGGGATGCGGAGTATTTCAGGCAGAACGAAGATACAGAAGAGGATGCTAAACGAGACGGATCAAAAGAAAGCAAAAGGAAAAAGGAAGAGATTAAGGAAGAAGGGACGGCGGAAATGGATCCTATAGATTTCGAGTCACTGAATAAGCTTTCCAGCTTCGTTGGTGAAGGCGCTCAGGAATTGCTGAAGCAGGTCATTACAGTTCAGTATACTGCCATTTACAGCGATTTATTGTGATATTATTGAGTTGTAGGCTGGGGAAGATGCCCCGTGCACCGCTGGACAATCGACTCGCCAACCCTCCACCACCTGGAGAGTCGACTGTCCCAATTCTAGGCAACCAGAAACAAACACCTTCTAAAGATGTAGGTGGAACAAGCTGATTTCCTTGTCGCAAAGGAAGCAACGTTTCCCCCCCAATAGGGCTTTTTTTTGTAGATTTTTTAAGGCGTTGTGAAAAGGTGATAAGACGGCCATAAGTGCGATACTACCTGGACCGCCTCCTGTGCCACCTGTTTACGGAGATGATTCATCGGATGGTATGTTTGCTGTTAGACGAGAATCAGCATGAATAGAAGCCTGGTTTTTTCTTCAACAGTGCATTATAGATTCACCAACTGTGCACGATGCTGGTATATCTCCAGAATCATCTAGTTTCACCGCCAGCATGCGCAGAGCTGTTTAATGTTCTTCCAGTGCCACCACCTCCTCCAGTTATACCAAGTCCGATTTGCACTTCTTTGTATCGTTTTATGAGCACATTAAGGCTTCTTTCATACTTTGCGGCAGGGTCCACCAGTGACCATGACCATTAGCGTTTCGAGCGTCCATCAGCGTTAGCGACTGGGAACGTTTGAATTCGGGCGGATGCTAGTGCCCGCCACGTCTATCCGTCTACCAGCGTCCACCAGCGTCTCGAGGGACCTACAGGTGGCGATTTAGCAAACGTCAGCGACCACCAGGAGTAGAGAGTATGGGGATGTAGGAGGATAGCGGTGAAATTGCGGCTTGTGCAACCGCACCCTGCTACTACACAATACCTCACACTGAATTGCATAGTTCTGTGCTTTAGCACTTGTACGGTGCAGTTGCACACTCCGGAATGTCACGACGCCTAATCCAGCTGTCTGTCCTCTCCCTTTTCCCTATACTCTCTGCTCCTGGATGGGTGGACGCTGTTGGTCGCTAGTGGACGCTGGCGTTCGCTAGATCAATACCCATACTTCCCTGGTCGCTGACCCCGACGGACATTCGAAACGCTAGTATTCGCTGGTGGACGCTAGTGGTCGCTAGTGGACGCGGCCCCCTTTTTTAAAGGGCGTTCGCTAGGATTTTCAATTACCCATGACTTCCTGTTCGCCTGACGAAGACGGAGCATTTCGAAAAGCTAGTATTTCGCTGGATGAGTTGGACCGCTATGTGATCGCTATTGGACGCTGTCAACGAATATGAACGCAGCCTAATTTTTTTGCATGAAATTAAGTTTTGGAGATGGCCGATGTTAAATGGCTCACGCGCGCTTGTGCTGTGCTGCGTCGATAGCTGCGTTCATTGTCAATGTTTTGAGTGTACGGTAGCGTTTTGAGCTGTCGAGCGACTAGGAGCTTATAGATATCGCTCTAGCGTTATCAGCAATTTCCCCGCGATAAGCTCAAAACTACGCAACGTTCAAAACTCTAGATTGCGTTCCTGTAACTTCCTTACCTCGCTCGGAAGGCTGCTATAACGCTCGAAATGCTGAGCGATTTTAAGTTGAAGCGCAGCCTAACATATTTAGCTGACTATGAACGCGCGTAACTTTTTTACCTGAGCAAATGGCAAGTGGCTGAGCGTGTGAATTCACATCATATTTTGTTTAAAGGACAGCATTTTGTGTCTTCTTCCTCAGCCCATCAGACAGCTGCGTTTCTCAGTCAATAATACTGTATGATGGAAGCCAGCATATACAGCGAACAAGACTGTGACTAATATACATACTTCAGGTCGGCTGAACATAGCTGTTCCTCCGCCGCCTCCTCCACCACCGCCTCCACCATCTACATCTGCCGCTCAGGCTCCTCTTACGCCAACCCTTCCCCAACCTTCGAACTCTGGTAAGACTCGAGAGAATCGTAACGTTTTTGTTGACCGCGTCTTTCCTGAATCTTTTTCGAGTACTCGCTTTCAGGTGCGACAACAAGCAGTGCACAGTCTCAGGTTCCGCATCCACCTATGCCTCCTGGTATGCTCCGTCCGCCTCCAGGCATGCCACCGCCAGTTCTTCCTCCACCATCGTTCTTGAACTGTCCACCACCGAACATGCCAAGACTGCCAATCCCGCCACCACCAATAGCTGGCATGCCAGGGGGGGGGGGGGGGAGGGGGGGGGGGGGCGACCTATTCCCTCCTCCAGGAATGCTACCACCTCCTGGCATGCTTCCACCACCTGGCATGTTCCCTCCTGGTATGCCTCCCCATCCAGGCATGCCTCCACCTCCGAGAATGCCTCCATGTCTTCCTCCCCCGCCTAAATTCATGAATCAAGGATCAGCACAGCCCTCTGAACAACAAAAATCGTTTTTCCCTGGTGCACCGCCCGCTCGACCTGTACCTCCTGGTCCTGGTCAGGTACCTTCTGCGACTCCAAAAAAACAGTCAAAACGTACGGTGAGTCGTTGATCTCCTGTCCCTTTAGTGAATGACCTTTCATTGAGTGAGAACTATGGTTTCAGGATGGTCAGCCGGATTATGTGACCACTGTTGGAACTGGTATGCGGAACAGCCTCCTTACCTTGATGTTTTTATACTCCAAGTTTTTTAGACTGCCATGATTACAAAAATTTTTGTTAAGGTGCACTTCCTCCTCCACGCCCTTTTTTGGGAACATTTGCGCCACTTCCCAGTCAGATGGGGCAGGCAAATGACTCGAAGAGGTAGTTTGCTATCTATTTTTTGTATTTTTGACAATAGTTTGCTATCTATTTTTTGTATTTTTGACAAAGGAGCATACTGCTTTCAATAACGCAATCAAGGCGTCTCTATTGATCAGCTCGTAATTATTAGCGCTGGCAAGTAGAGGTTGGGGGGAGGGGATCATTCAGAAGCTCGTCAGTATACGCCGGCAAGTTTCTGTATAGTTTGTAAAGGCCTGTAAAACTATAAAAAGAAGTGAATGTTTTTTCCTCATACGATATGGCTTGTCTTCACTAACATGCGAGCACCAGCATAAAAACATTCCAGCTAGTTGTTGAAGCGAGCAGACGACAAGGTTGTACGCCCCCCCCCCCATCCTCCCCTGTCACTCGTTTCCCACCAGTTATCGCTCATACGCTTCCACAACTGACATCGCGCCCCATCTCGCCTAACACGTCTCTTCATCCGCATCTTCATCAGCGAACAAGACTAATTGGAGCAAAACTGAAGCTTGTACCGCTTGGAACTTTACAAGGCTTTGCAGGAGTTCGTTGCGCGCTGTATCACCAGGAGTTTCGGAAGTTATGTAGTATCCCTCTTAAAGGCAGTTGGCACGATGATTTGGTGCTCGGCCTAAAATGCTAGTAGGGCGCTATATAAAGGGGAAATGGCGAAAGAACGGAGTGAAACGGTCAAAATCCTGCGAAGAAAGAGCCTCCGCTCTCTAATGTGTTAGGAATCAATTTTGGGACGAGTTTCCTGTAGGCATCTTACCAATCACCGCTACCGAAGATACGGCTGCATATGTGTACCCATATATGCATGCAGCATCACGGCCGCTTCATACCAATCCCTTCGCTTCATAATTTGCTTAGCAAATGAATCGATTAGAGCGTCAGGAACGGTCGTCCATTTGTGGGCGGGCGTGGCGGCGTTTGGGTCGGTACGTTTAGCCTGTATGGGGCCTCTTATAAGGGCACCTCCCTTGGAAAAGGCATTATGCAGCGCCTGCTCAGGGTCACGGAATTCCGTCCTGCCAGGCGTATTAGTCCTACTCGTCTTGGAGAATTTATCGTGCTACTGCCTTTACCCGACTCGCACCTAATCAAAAAATAGATTAAGAAAGGGCGCAAAAACGCCAATAATTAGAAAGGGCGCAAAAACACCAGTAATTAGGGGGACCTATAGAGAGTTTAGCCTACCCGTGCAAAACTGTTATCTTCGCCTCGAAGATGAGGACTTGCCTCAAAACTAAAGTGGGAGAGATTGGGAGAAGTGGTTGGTGAACTATTTTAAAAGGTGGAATTCTGTTTTGATGGCGTGAGGCCTCTTGCACAGGGAGTCCTTTAGATACCCCTCACGCAAGCTTATTAGCTCTTGTGAAAGTAGGGAAAAGGTTGCTTTCGTTTGACTCTTGTTTCTTGAGCTGCTTTGTTTCCTCATCGTGGCTATGAGGGTGAGGGTTGTACAGTCTTCGCTTCCAAGGGCGTGTCAGTGAAGCTGGGCTTGGCGCCACAGCGCCGCGCTCTCCACCAATCGCTGGAGCGGGCAAGCGGCAGCTGATGAAAAACGACTGATGTGAACGATATGATGGTGTTTTTTTGCTTGTGGAGAGAAAAAAAATAGGCTGGTGGTGCAAGCCCAAATTGACTCCTCTCCTCTCATTCCCCCTCCCCTCTTCCCTCCCCGCACCCGACGCGCCTCATCATCTGCAGCGAACAATTCTGTATTGCACTTAGCGGCGATGATGCCGTTGTCTTCATGTCATGATATTCTGCTGTTTTAGCGCACCTTCAATTGGGGCCTCCACCAGCGGAAAGAGACAGAATACCCCGGACACCTTCGCCATGTATATTTTTTTCATCACTTCTTATTTCCATTTCGAAACTAATTACCGTATTTTCCTTTTTAGCACCTTCATCACACGGCCTCAACCAGGATCCGCAGGAGGGCGATCGGGTCCTAGAAATGGGTGTGTTCTGAAGATTTTTCCCTGAATCTGGCCCAATAAAATTAAACAACCCAATGTTTTTCGATTTTAAACTTTCCGCCGTATATTTAGTCCTCGAACGCCAAGTCCGATGTTTCGAAAAAAGCAGCAAGATGAAGAAATTGAAAGGCTCAAAAGAGATATCGAAGAGCAAAAGCGTCGAGCAGGGCTTCAAACGAAGCAGGATTCTGCAAAGGTATGACTCCGCCAAGTTCGAAATTGAAGCTTTGCTGCAATGTAACTTCATTTATAATGTCTTTCAGAAGTCTGAGAGCGAAGCCTACAGAAAGTGATTCCAAAGAAAAAAAAGTTTGGTTTTTTCCCCCCCCGACAGGCTAGTGGAATCTATTTCAAGGTGAAACTAATTTCGCCTTTTGATTTTATCTTTCAAATTGGTATTTTTCTCTTTCAGGAGCTGGTCTGCCAGAAGGAGATTCCGGCAAAGCCGGACCGTCCGGACCGTCTTCTTCTTCCAAAGGTTTGCAGGCTACGGTACTTCTATTTTTCGATAGTACAATCGAAGCCACTACGTAAATTTGTAGGCAAAGGCGATGATAATGATGCAATGGATATCGATGCTGGAGAATCAGAAGACGAACCAGCGGAAGCTGCTGAAAGCCAGAAGAGTGCAGCTGAAGGAAAACCTCCCAACGATATGGCTGGTGAAGGTCGTGGAGGAATCGTCGTCCCTGGCATGCGAGGTCCACCTTTTCCTATTCCGCCAGGTATGTACTGCAATAATGATTAATTCGTCTTTTTAAGTCTGGTCCCCAGAGGAATAATCACTGGTTCTGGCCCGGCTCTTCACCGAATGGTTCGGCCCTGCAAAGAAAATTCAGTGGTGGAGAAAAGGAAAAATGTTGGAGCGGGTAGAAAAAAAAAGAAGTAGCCCAGCTTCCCTTCCACAAGTGAGGTGGTTGTCAAATGCCCTGGAATTCCACGTACTCCGCTTTGACGAAGTCTGAAGGCGGAGGAATAATAAATACCGCTGCCTCACGTGGAGGTCCACAGCCGCAGTTCGATTGACTCCGTCGCATCTGTAAAAAAATTTTTTTAGAGTTGACTCCTGATGTTTTTGTCCCCCCTCCCTCCGCTTCGCACCCGCTCTCCTCCACTCCTGATCGGCGTTTTTCTGTTGCCTGCAGGCTGTCGACATTGACTGCTTGCTGATTTCCGTTTAAGTGTAACTTGAAAATGCTCGCCACGCGTTCGAAATGGTGGCTTTTGCGACTCATATACTAATGTCAAGTTGGTGAATAATAAATGAACCGCGCTTCACGTGCATAAGGCGAAAAAAGGGCGTGGTCGGACGAGTAGCGCTCGTTGATGTCATGTCCTTCTCCTTATCACGCACTGACACCGTTTGAAATGGAGAGAGTTGCTAGCAGGCAACCGCACCATCAGATAGCAGTTCAGATTGAAAGATGGGCGTGGCCGAGGCCAGTGGGCGGATCCGTGGCCTCATAGCGGGCGGGTGACGCTCTGCTCACGTCGTTCTGAGCAGTGAAAGTAGTA
>MU915637.1:6615-16967 GCA_036418165.1 Cooperia oncophora
GCTCGACCAAAATCCCCATCGAATGCTGTGCCCTGGAACAGTCATCAAAATTTTCTATATGAGTATAGGTAGTGGGTGGGAAGTTGGTCTTGGAGCTCAGCGGGCGAACTGGATAGGTAGTATGCATCTATCTAAATAGCTGTACAATAAACAACAGGCAAATAAAAATAAATGAGCAGATAAGCAAGCGTACTACTACAATTTTTTTCGAATTTTGGCTTGAAACCACTCAGACACTCGCCTCGGAACAGAACTTTGAACCTTTTTTGGGGGAAACCACCCTCGATGCACATCTCCCTGACCCCCACCCCGCGTGTCTCTACCCGGCAGCCCGTTGCTGACCATCGCTAATATTTCCCAGCCTCAGGTTGCTTCGGATGCGGTTTTGAGAATGCTTATCCTCGACACCGTTCGCTTCGGTACACGCCCCGCCTATTGAGGGCATACCTTAGGTTACCTTGCTTGCTCCCTGAAAATTGGCTCATCCCATATCAATCCCAATTAGAATCCGTCCTACAGAAGCAGTTTCACGTAGTCTTCAACTTTTAGGCGCACAGACAGACGCACAGACACACAAACAACTTCTGGTTTATATACTAACTATAACTAAAACTTCTGGTGTATAGAGATGACACGTTTTACTTACCTCATTTTATACTTAGTAAACTCCTCCTTTTCGCAAGCAGTCGTCCATTGAACATGAACTTGTGAGCCCACTTCCTCTACCGTTAAAGAAATGGAGGAGTGGTAAACAGCGGGAAGGAACACCTCGTCTGAAAGTATCTCATGGGAATTTCGTGGATGTTTACAATTCACTGAATTTAGGTGTACAGTTCATATTACGAAAAAAATTAATGCTTAAAAAGGCTGGTCGCTCAGAAGGACAGGGTAGGAGCTTCCCAACGTAGTCTGTATAACCCGCTATGATTTAATGAGAGTGAAATGCATGTCCATCAGCGCAGACTGCTTGATCTCTCCTATTTTAGTAGGATGTCTTCCTTTATTCCACAGCGATAATTCGCTTTGCTAGCCAGAAATTTTCTATTCTATGTGTGGACACTGACGGAGGTTGAGTGGTGGTACATGGCGTCGTTTACTGCGCACGCGGCCCGAGATTCGGATCGGCTCCCGCTCAGCAGAACCAAGCCGTCCATCCCTCCGAAGCCGGTAAATTGGTACCAAAGCCATCTAGGATGACAAAGCGTTGACTTGAACGTGGGTGTATCCCCATGCCAGAACGGTCAAAACGAGAACGGTCACAACGAGAACGGGAGGTGAACGAACAGTCACCTTACTGGGTCCTGGTCCCTTGCCTGTGATTGTGGAATAATGGGTCCCAGCCTTGCGCTAGCGAGCCACTGTTTTTGACTAGAAGGCACCGGAGTGACGGGTACGTCGTAATAAATACTGGGTGGGTGGCCGGTCTCCAGTACTCTGCCCGTGGATCTCAACTGTGGCGAGGCGTTGGCGTTCCGATACCAAAAGGGTCCATCAATACGCGTCTCCTCAGCGAGGAAGAGGAACCAGTGTCGAGAGATGGGGCACGCAAGCAGCGGGCAGTGATTATGGTCTATTGCGTGTGTTGTGTGGATTTCGGCAGTATTGCGCGGCGGCGGTGAGTATGGAGTATGTAGCCTGGTGTCAATATCCTCCAGCAGCGTTCCCGTGCATTTTTGAGGGGAGAAAGTCGCAAACCACTGCAGCTATGGGGTCCATCCACCTGATCCACCCCCCCCCCCCCCCCCCCCCCCTTGGTAACGTACCGCGATCCTCGGAGGTGCATGTACAGTTTGTCAGCGCTCATTGTGGACGGGGGGGGGGCACTTTGCACTTTTTGCTGCTTCCATCGACAAGTCGACTACTAAACAGCCCTCTTCTCAAGTTGGACAGCGTTTTGACTTGATGGACTGACGACCTTGCTTCATTCCGTCCTAAGAGTTTCACTGAGGTTTCCTCCAGGATGGAGGGACTTGTTTAACCTCGGAAGACGGAACTAAGGAATTAGTGATTGTGTAAAATGCCCCCGTTGACATACTGCGCCCATTTTGTCTTCAAAGGCATATTTGGTGCAAACGCCCTTGCAAAACGATCTCATTCACCTTGAAACCGTGAATGTGGTATAACCTCCGCGCTCATGCACCGGGAACCATGTTTTCAACGTGTCAGACAATCTCAAATCTACTGTATCGCAAGATCTCGCCTTTGAAAGGAAGCCTTCGAGTTTGTAAGTATATAGGTGGTCGCCAGAGCTTAAAAAGTGTAATTGTACCTAGTCGTATCCCCAGAAGAAACCCTCGCAAGATGCCCCTTCGCGTTTGCGCAGTCGGGGCGCTCAATGATGTGCGAACGATCTGCGGAGGCAGAGGAGCGGCGACTATAGAAGAGAAGTGACAGAACACACAGCGTACAAGACGAACAGACACCGACGAGGGTGGCGCCACTTGCATTCAGGTGGGGTCACTTGAGCAACCGTGGGCTTTAACACCCTTACTTATGCTAATATCATGAGAAAGATAATTCGTTTTTGGTTTGGAATCCACGAAACTACTCACCTGACTCTACATATTCGCTCACCACACTATCATCTTGAGTATTTATCACCGCTATTCGAAACTTGGCAGTGCGCCATTGTCCAGTGTGATAGTACTTTATGTTGCAGCAAGCCTGTTTTGTCGGAAACATCAAGAATTTTTGTTCAAAATAGGAAAAGAAACTTTCTCACTTTCGAGACAAAAATAGGGGTCCATTCGTCCTCTTCGGAATCCGGCCCATGGCGTTTTGATCTCAATTTTGTGGCCTGAAATTGAACGTGCCTATAGAAGTTGTGATGGGAATGGGCACGTTAGCCTTGGAGGAGGCACTGAATGGAACTCAACGAAACTTGCGCAGACAACATTGTGAAGGCCTGTGAATTCCTGGAACTAAGGTGGCTCACTCGTACCATTTACCAGTTTCGCAAGAGTTCAAAGGTGTAAACAAAGTGTGTCCTGTCGGCTGACAGCTATCGAAAAAAATCAGCAAGAGGCTAATGCCCCCCCCCCCTCCTCTTGAAATCCTCCGTATTCAGACGGGCCGTGATATGTATTAAGGGTACGGTTCCGCCGATCGGGTTATAGAAGTTTGAACAATATGGCGTCGGGAGGGTAGTGTGGCCAGCGACCAACAACGTTGCACCGGTTTTGCGGCAAAAAATTATAAGGAAGGGGCGCTGTGATGCAATATAGGTTCAGTGACGCCTCCTTCTTTCCAGTGACTCCGCCTCCAGGCTCCGCCCTCAAGGAACACCTCTCAGTGAAGAACGAAGCCGCAAGGCGAAAAATGAAAATCGTCGCTTGTACGGTCGTAAAGATCTTATCGAGCAATCAGATGTGCGGATGAGGGCATAGTGCTGAAGACGGAGTTAACTGGGCACGTTGAAACTGGAATCGGAATGGGGTTCTATTTATTTAGGGCAGTTAGCGTGTTTTTTTAGCTTTTTCTTCACTATCGGGGTTACCCACAACCTTGTCGTCTATATGCGAACTCTTAGTCAACTATATGAGGTGTGCGAATGGATCGCGAGTTTGCCTTTAATTAGCGTCCTGCTTAGGAAATAGTTCTGCGAGGTGGGTCTATTTGCCATGGAGAGAATGATGATGGGCGCCTCTTAAAACGCGGAGCCGGAAAGTTTGCGGCTGGGTAGCGTCTTTTTCACCTCTGCCCACTTGCCAATAGAGAAGAACGTCAACCACGCAGCCATACGCCTGGACCATTTCGTGATGCGCACTGGATTGTTCTGTTCGTGTTGTGTGTACGTCTAGTTGAGGCGCCATTATTCTCTACTGCTCAACCTCGGCAGCATGCTAACACTATCGCTGCTGCATCTGGACAATCAAGGTGAGAGGGAACGGACAACCAGTGTGCGTGTCTACGGTTAAATGCGTTGCTGGTCGTGCGGCGCATGGCGTACGTGTCTCGCGACGTGCCCTACACTTGATGGCCGAGATATAAAAAAGAGTTGTTCCAACTACGCACGAATTCAGCTTCACTGGCCACGCCACCTCCACGTGACAAAAAGTTACCGCCTCCTAAGCAGCAAACCTGTCCAGCTCGCTCATGGGATTAGTCTCGCAGATAAGTGCACGGCGTTACATTTAGACAGCTTTACCTGTAACTGTCAAACTTTTCGGCATTCGATTTCCAATTCATATATATGATAGAATAATACGCGAGTTTAGACATGACATATTCGTGCAGACCAGCATTGGACACAATTAGATCACTGATTTCCGGACTAACTGTAAGAAAATTTCTCTGTCACTGTAATCAGGAGGAACCCCGTCGAGAAGCATTGGCAATGTTGTATGGAGACTTACTCGTTGTTTCTTCAGTCGACTGTGGGAGTTGTGTAATTCAGGTGCTCGACATTTCAGTGTTGAATTGTCCGGCAGTTTACTTGTTTCTGTCAAGCCGCGTGTGAGAATAAGAGGGAGCTGGCCAAGAATTCAGTGGTTGTCGTTAGCTCGCCTTAATATGACAGCCGATGAAGCAGCGTTCAGATCGGCTGGATAAGGCGCGCGTTCGACATGCTGCCATTTAGTTACAGCGCGTCCAGTGACTATGCACGGGTAGAACGCAGTGCGTCAGCCATAGGAACTGTGGTATTGGGATCGGGACGCAGTGACCTGCTGCCTTGAGGAGACTCATTGATTAATTCCTAATTTCCTGCCTTCTAATTCATGAGGGAAAAAACGTTGGCTCCCGTATTCTGGAGTTTAACCTCTTGAGGTTTTTGTAACTTGTTCTCTTCACGCGGGTCAGAGGGGTCCCATGTTATTGGAGAATTAGTCCTTTATTTATTACACCTCTTCCTAAGAAACCTCCCTATTTCTGCAAACCCTTGTACGAACTACCTGAGCCGATAAGTGTAAACCTTCTGTTGTTTGGGCTACAGAACCTTCGAGAAATCTCAAGACTATGGTCTACACATCTTGGGGGGGGAGGAAACTATGCACAATGTGATACCCAGGTCTGGGCCAGCTGGCTGTTTTTGGCAAGGTAGATCTCTCGAAACAGCTCTGCTTTCCTCTTTTGATGACTGGTCTATGGCTATGGATAGCCAAAAGTCAACCCATATTGTGTACTTTGATTTCGCTAAAGCATTCGATAGGGTACCTCACAATAAGCTTATACAAAAAATCGGTCTCGTTGGCAGTTCGTCAAGGGTCTGCTGCTGATTACGATGTCTAGTTCTGAAAAATCGTACATATCATAATAGTTGAAGATTAGGACTCTGATGTCATTGTCTTCAATCCTTCACGCTCCTAGCGGTTTCCCC
Organism: Cooperia oncophora; assembly: GCA_036418165.1. Classification (NCBI taxonomy): domain Eukaryota; kingdom Metazoa; phylum Nematoda; class Chromadorea; order Rhabditida; family Trichostrongylidae; genus Cooperia; species Cooperia oncophora. The sequence continues at coordinate 11,933 of MU915637.1, forward strand.
AAGGGGGTGCTTCTTGTCGTTCCCTCGTACTGTTCTTGTGAATTTGATACCATATGTGTCTCCCGCTCTAGCGATTTCCTCCCTTTGGGTGTCACCTGCTCCATTGGATGCCTACGGAGCATTACATTGATTTGACACGACTACATCGTGCAATGGAAAATAGTGTGTGGCTTCTTCAAAAATCAATTGACTATGTTTTTTAAGTGTCTTTTGCACATTGGGAGCTTTCCCTGGCTCCCGAAACAGACGTGTTGTTTTCCGGGTGACCCGGGGTAGGAGATCGATCTTAGTTACTTACACTATGTTAATGGGGTTCCTCTCAAAAGTGTCTAGTGAAACCTAGGAGACCTAGGTCTTTTGTTGAGTAAAAATGATAAGTTATCATTTCAAAACCATATGGGCGGAAATGTAAGGAATGCTAATTTCAGGATACATATAACCTCTTCAAAGCTCTCCGCACGAAAAATTGTGATACCCTCCTTCGTGCCTACAAAACTTATGTGCGCCCTATCGTTGAAAATGGGACTACGGTTTTATCCCCCATGGCGCAAAAAGGGAAGGGAATAAATGGTCAGTGGGATAGCTGTCCGGGAACGAGGCCATTCACGCGAAAGCTTGTTTGCGCTGCAGTGGTCTTACTTATAGGCTCATTCCCGGGGGCGCAGAAAGGAGAATGCAGGTTGGTCTGCCCACTTTGAGCAGTCGACGAAAAAAATTTGATCTAATCATGGCTTTTAAGATTCTCACTGGTAGGAGTGGTCTCATCTCATCTGACTTTTTCAAACTTTCCCCCTCCAACACAAGGGGAGGTAGTCTCAAACTAAAGCCTTCAGTAGCCAGGACACAAGTCAGGTTCCACATGTTTCCAAACAGAGTGCTTGCGGACTTTAATAAACTCCTTAGGCTGGATGTTCTTAAAAATTCGCTCTCTGCGTTCAAAAGGTTGGCCGCTCTTCAATCTAATTCAGGGGTTTCTCAAATTACAGGAAACTTCTTGAATTATTAGAGCTTATGTTCATCACTCATAATTCAGTGCTTTTTCTTCATTTCTTATGGTTCGCAGTTATTAGTTTTCCGGACCGCGTGACACACATGGTGTGTCATGCATTTCTCTCTGCGCTGTGCTTTATTTGTTTAATTTGCTCTTCTTCCATATCTTGAGGTTGTAGAAACGTCCTCTGTTACGGAAGATTCATACCTCATGAGGGACTGGAGGGAAGGAGGAAATTACTGACGAACTGGTGATGAAAAATGACGAAATGCTCCGCAGATGCGCGCAGTACGGCGGTCTGCAATTTGTTGAACTTCTCTCGGATTCGTTTTGTTTCATTTACGCCTTTCAGTTGTTGCTGTTGTTTTTTTTTCACATAAGCGCGAACCTTGTTCGCGTCCTCAGATAAAGATAAAGATAAAAGAGAGTAGAATGCGCGTGCCGAAACCCTTCTATTCCTCCACACTCTCGTCAAGACACTGGTGGCCGGCGCCGATCGATGCCAGACTATGTGGTTAAGCGAGGGTCGGCGCGTGTTATCGGAAAGTCTGAAAGCTGTTCTGGGCGGTAGCAAACGAAGCCGCTACTGATTCATGGCTTCGGAGCCAGATACTGAATGGAATCTCGTCTAGCAGAACGGGCTACGATAGGCACACGATTGGTACCTGGGAGATGTCGACGTGGGCTCTCACAACCTAACCCACTTGGGGCGGGGAGGTGGGGGGGGGGGAAGGGGGTGAGCCAGCTAGTAAGGATAAGATGATTTACGCGCCTCGCCGCTCCTCGAATGAGATGAAATACACTTTTCTAACCATACCATCCCGCTTTCAGTTTTCTACGTTTTAATTAACGGCAGAGAGTGGATATTTACTGGGGGATACCCCTCCTCAAGGGGAAGTATAGCAGATGGACCCTGGATAGCTGCCCCTTTCAGAGCACGCAGCGCTATTTCGTCTACTCTCTGTTACCCTCTTACTGGCTCTCCTTGACCCTGGCTTATATCTGGTCGCTCCAATCGCATGAATTTTCCTGATTGCTCGAGAAGCTCGCTTTTCATCCCCCTGAACCTCTGACTTGTCGTTTCGCAGCCACTCAAACTGATAACGGATAAGGCTCGTGAGTCGTTTAAAACAGGTTACTGGTTATTGCGTGTATATTAGGCGTCAGTTCTTCGTTAGATGGTTGTCACTATTCATTAGCATCAATTTCTTTGTTAGGTTGGTCGACTATAACCTTTCCACTTCCGAATTACTGCCATTTTTAAATTTTATTGATCGTATTAGAATATCAAGCAATCATGCTCAGTGCGCTTCTATGGATCGTAATCCTATTGTTCGTGAAGAGCTGTAATTTCAGGGACCGCATACCCGTGCACTGCGGGAGACGGGCAAGAGAGTCGTGAGCCGCTCCGCCGCGCGCGGCGATGAGGGCGGCGTTTTCTGGCCGATGAGGGGGGCGTTTTCTCAAGTTTCGGTTGTTAACCTGTCGATTGGAGCACAGAACTCAACTAGCCCTCCGCCCTCTCATCGCGTACAATATTATGATATTTTTGGTTTGCGAGATTACCTGTTGTTGCCACCTTCTACTCGCAGGGGAACATTTCATTACGGAGCGCGACGTTCGCACTTGAGCCATTCAGAGCGGACGACGAGGAGGGTTTTTTTTTGGCACGTACGTGCGCTGGCGCGCTCTCAAAATAAGCGGATTTGGCTAGCGGGCTTGAACAAGATGCTTATAGGTTTCACTCGGGGACACAGGATCCGAAATGTGGCGTATTGGACGGTAACAATTTAATTCGGGATGCGTAATTTTTAGAATACTGCTAACCTATCAGACTTTCTTGAATTTATGACTCTTTGTTGAGGTTTATCGATGGATTTGTCGGCTGTTTCCTTTAGTTCGCGAAGGCGGCTGATTTATAGCGTATAGGATCGAAAGGCGAGACTTGAGGAATACTTGGGGTAGAGGGTTTGTCCGTTGAAATTTAGACTAACATACTTGGAGCGGCTTAGACCTGTTGGAGAACCAATATCCCTAATGCCCACAGTGCCGGGCAATCCTTACCGTACAGGAGGGGGGGGGGGGGAGGAAGACACCTTTTTTCCTCGAGCTTTCTAAGTTGCGGATATAGTCCCTCTGGCTCGCCTATCGAGTAGATTCTGGCGCAATACGCGAACACGTGTTTCCTGGGACTGCATTGAGATTCACGAGGTTCGTTGCATTCGTGGGGCATGTAGACCACCCTTTTGAAGCTACGCCAGCCAGCGTATCGAAGAGGTAGGTCAGATAAACACTTGGATTTCCGTTCTTCTTCATGTACTCAACGCCCTTCCATTACAAGTAGACGAAAGTTTTTCCGACGACATTTGATTCCATGTGGTGGCACTCAATCCTGTGGCAGAACGAAGTTTCCAAGATGGTGCGGGCGACGATATTCTCATCGAGTTGGTCGATGTAGGCGTCGGCATTCACTTTCAGCACGGGGTCCATGATGAAGATATCGGTTTTCATCCAGAAACTTTCAGGCAGCACTCTACTCGCTGCGGACGGTTGCGTGTCGCGGGGGTATGTCACCGTCTTTGAGCTGATCTCTGCCTTCTGTGTTGAAACGGCATGCGCACATAAAGCAGTAGAAAACAAGTAATACGAAAGGTATGATCAGCTATTGTCATTTGCTCGCTTGAACAACTCGTGGAGAACGAGTTTGGCACCGCGCCAAACGCAGCCGCACGAACACGCCCAACCGTCCGCAATGAACTACACTATACCATCCAACCCACGCCTCGGCGACTGCGGTGAAAATGATATCCTGAACGGCAGCGACGTTGTCGGAGCTGCTCGATGTTGGAGATTTCAATCAGAGAGAAATATGGTCTTCAGGTAGCTATCCATGGGTGAATTCGCACGAGAAGTTTCGCAGCTGTTTGGAGGTGACGTGAATTCCATAGGCCTTCTCCAGTCAGGCTGCGACTGGAGATGACTTCATATTTTGGTGTACATGAAGGTGATGGGCGAGAGCCAGCTCCTGCTTATCGAGGAACATCTTGGGTATCTTCCGCCCTGGTACTCTGTCTGGGCTGCGAAAACTTTACTGATATGTGACTAAGCGGAAGCGTCTTTTTTGGGCCCCCTGTATGTCACGAGATGTTGCTAACCGTCAACAAGGGCCGCGAACTGTTCGTGTCGCACATAAGTATCTCAGAAGACACTCACCATCAGCTTGCAGTGAAGCACCTTACCTCATGAGAAGCACTAATGACTGTCGAAAACAAGTAACAATGAAACCTCACTTGATGGGCTTCGCAACAAAATGAAAGAAACAGCTGATTACGACCCTAACGAGTGATAGGGGAAAGACAAAACGTGTGCAGACCGGTTGGAAGTTGTGGAGCCTTCGTATGGTGGGAGCTAGTTCCTACCATTTGGAGATATTTAACCCTCTGAGTAAAGCGCTGGACAAGGTTCTGCACGCGGGCCACCAGGAAACCAGTTGTTTCGCTTGATTTCCTAGGCAACTCTTAACTTGCCAAATCTGAGGAGATATAATTTCGGAATTGGGAACCATATATAGAACTCAGCAATCGAAGTGACAGAGTTGTCAGTGGATTTTGGAATAGCGCCAGTTCATTGTCCTCCAATCACCGCCTTATACGGCAACAAGAAGGAGGTAGCGGTGCGCCAAAACCGTCTTCTCTCACACCTCGTCCATTGGACTGTGTAGGACTGTATTTCTTCTTTGATAATCATACTGAACATCACTGGCATCCATTAGTGAAAAAAGAAAACGAAACGATGAGGAGACACACGTATAACGGCGGTCCGTAATAAATTGAAGACACACTCCACAACTGCTTGACGTTGGAAATTCTCCCCTTGAAAAGGGAAGCCAAGTCCGTACCGATGTGGTATGCTCCTTTAGCCACAAGAAGATGCGTGGCAAGGCAAGTGGGAGCTCTGATTCCCAGAAAACCAATTGGTAACAAGTTCAAATGTCCTCCTATGTACGGGACTACAGGATACCGTTGCGATCACTTCTCTCTCCCT
>MU915638.1:0-12624 GCA_036418165.1 Cooperia oncophora
GCGGTAAGGTCTAGTCGCCGCAACGTGGAACCTCCCGACCGGTAGTTGATGAGGGTTTGTTTGAGGGATGGTGAAAGCCTTGGATCCTTCCTAATCCAGGAACAGGAATTATAGTCTTGATCAGTCATCGATCAATAATGTTTGGACGAACGACTCGAAAATACTGCTCCGATCAATTATTGACTAGTCTTCGTGTGAACAAATCGATACTGCTCTAGTGAAATATCTTTTTGGAAAGAAAATTGATACCTTCTATTCAGAGTATCGGCGAATCGTCAACGTCAACACAATCCGAAGAGGAACGAACAATCTCACATACACAACCGGAGCAAGAAACAAAATTAGATGATCAGGCTATCCACCAAGGTACTAGTAATCAATAATCGATCGTTTTTGCGCCCAAAGTGTTCTACTGCAGGGAACGGCAAATCATTTCGTCCAGTGATCGGACGTAAAAAGAGACGATCGAAAGAGTCAGCTGAGAACAAACGAGAACGAAAAGCATGGCGGACGTTGGCAATAATTACGGGTGGGTGATTACATTCACGTACTACCGTACTATCATACTACCGTAGTCCCCTTGAAGGTTTTCAATCCGAGGGCTGACCGTCTGACTTTCAGTGGTTGCGAAGTTTTTAGCCGGATTCGTTGAGGACACATTCCAAGATAACTGGTCGGGCTGGGAAATGGACGAGTGTTCACAAACATTCACGTCCTGATTGGTGCGCTCTTCCTTCTAAAAGAAGGATGCACCAATAAGGAAGGCTCATCAGTTATGAGTCTCCGCCCATCCGCTTACCGGAAAATTTTTCCTGAGTGAAGCAGTTTCGTACAATCTTTTCTGAACAATTTCGGATTTCAGCTCCGTTTAAAAAGAGCACTATCGCATAAATAGGCTACAGGCAGTGAAGCTCAGTTACCAATTGGTTTTCGTCTCGAACTCCAGCGCTGATCGGCTTGAGGGGGTGTCTTCCAGTTCCCACCGATTACTGCCTATGCCTTCTAGGGCGATCTGTAAACTCTCCTAGGGCTATGTGGAAGCAGGAATATACTTGACAAGAGCCTACTGGGTATTAGCAAGATGGTAACGTGTACTCCAGCATGAACTAACAAGAGACTAGCGAAAGTACAAGCCCCTCTAGGCCGAACAGTGCCCAAACTACTTACAAAGTACTTTCTCTATGAGAATCAAATGGGTGGAAACCTCACAACCACACCTGTTGGCGCATATCTCCTCTTTACTGTACATAGAAGAGCGCTAAGCCAGTAAGGAAAGTGCTATGGTTGTGGGTTCCCCTCACCTGGTTATCGCGGAGCGTGTCTTGGAGTGACCATAAAATGGCCGTGTTTGTGGACCTAATGTCATTTTGAATGTTTAGGTACATTTGTCGCCTGCTGGACACCGTTCTTCTTAGTCTCACTGTATAGACCGATATGTCGATGTACAATACCGCGCCCCGTGGAAGCAGTTACTGCTTGGCTTGGTTGGTGGTCTTATTTGGTCACGTAGCAATCTCTGATCAAATTGAAGCGTCATTCTTTAGGCTATCTCAATTCGGCGCTGAATCCGATTATCTACACGGTGTTCTCTCAGGATTTCCGTGCTGCTTTCAAGAAAATCGTCAGACGTCTCTTTCTACTCAAAGACTACTAAAGTTTCGCCTTGAATGGGCCAAATGCGTTCTTTTGCAACGCGGAACTTGGCCCTGAATCTGCGACCGGTAGTGGCTGGCGCGCACCACGGACGCCAGTAATCTCGAACCAGGGATATTTTGGCCAGCAGCTTCCGTAGTGAAGCGAACGTTGCCATCTTGTGTGGAATCTCACCCACATCCAGCCCTGCTGGGTCTCCCTGGTGGGCAAAAATGCACTGTAGATAAAAGAGATTGTCCAGTAGGTTCTTCCTTCCTAGGCCTAGCGTTGTCTCAGAAATTCTTTCTTAAACACCCCTTGTACTACGGTAATTCTACAGTAACCCGACTAACCTTGAGATGTGCGCGAAGCAACACAGCACCACCACAAGTAGTGGCTTGCACCCATCCCGGCAAATTTCGCCATTTGGGTGTAAGCTCCGCCTTTCTTGCGTTCGATTCCAAGAAATTCTACTGTCATGTGAGTAATATGGAAAATTTTATTATGAGTGTTTAATATATTTGGGTGATACTATGCGCTGTATTACTAGATGTTATTGATTTTATTGATTAGACGACTGCGTAACGAATCGATGATGTGTACAATGTGAACCTGGGTTGTTACGGGTAAATTTGCTTTATGATACGATTGCGATAAAGTTTTACTGTATATGTTGCCTGTAATATTGTGTGACGTGCTGTCGTGATGATATTTCCTTGCAGGGTGAGTAAGTTCCCAGTTTAAATCGATTTTCTCAACTGTTTACAAGAGTATGGGTCAAGAGGTCCGAATAGCGGCGTCGCGACGGGAGTGGCATTGTAACGAGGTCGCCTACGCTGCATTCGTTCTAGAAGCTGAATGATTTGGAGCGAAACTGTCAAAAAGATCTTGAATCAAGCATGCGAGGTAGCCGCGCGCGCCAGTTCCTGTGAGGCCGAAGAACTCGGACCTCCTGGCCCATACCACCGTCACGAGGGGTTTACGGCACTGTCAGGTGGCGGTATGGGTTTTCCAGGTTAACCTGTGGTTCCCACTGACGTCCACTGTAAACGCTGACGCGAGTCAATATGGTAGGGGGGGATATCAATGCAATCATCTACAATTCAAACGCGCAACCAATCGCCCGTGTGTTGAGGTCACCCTTGTTTAGTTACGCCCACATTTTTGTTGCCTGTCATCACTATTATTTTTACGTCGTCCCCATCCAGCGTTCTTGGAATAACCTTTGGATTCATGAGCGAATCCAAGGCATATTTCCACAAATAGGCTGATGGGGAGAAATGGGAGGAGCTTGGCAATGATTGTACCATGGCATTCGTGGCTTGTTCGCTATTCGCGTCGTTAGAGGGAAAGACCAATGAGGAAGCCCAACGGATGGTTGGTCCCCGCCATTCAGTTATCGTACGACTGTGGCTTTAGTTCGCGTTCAGCTGGTCCTGTCTTCACAATGCATCATGTAGCCTATGAGATTGATTCTGCCGGGTAAGGGATATGCTGGGCCAGTCATCTCTCCGCATCTAGTCTTCCCTCATTGAAACAGCCCCTTATTTGAGTTTTTATTACTGACTCTAGGCAACAGCCCCTTTTTTGATGAGTTTTTTTTTATTATGTACGCTCAGCTCACTTGTCCTTGTCGACAATGAGGCGGTAGGGGAGGGTGTAGGCTGCACGCCCATTTGAATGTTTCCATTTGAGACAACAATTCTAATGAAAGTTTAACATACTGGCGGCTTCAAGAGCTTGATCAGCGCAGCGCGCTTTATCCCCCCCCCCCAAATGCTTCCAGGATTAATGATGGCAGTCTGTTATGAAACTCGGATCCACTGTGGTCCCCCCTCCCAATACTGATCTTTAAGAGTTTGATTGTCCCGATTTTCACAAGGGGCAAAACCTTAGTTGCTACCGTCCCTTCTGTGGTAACAGTGGACTGAAACCTTTGGGTTGACCATATATTACATGCCGGCAAATATGCTTTTTCTGGCCAGGAACTCCTTCTTTACGGCAGCCCAAGCCAGAGCACAGTTCCAACATGATGGATTCGTAGTTACCTGTTTACCGACTTTACGTGCAGGACAAGTGGACAAACGCGTGAAGGTGTTTTAGAATTCGGCTTGGACCACATATTGGAAAGCGAGGATTGCTCATCTCTTTGGTCTGGAGGGGGGGGGAGGAGGAGGAGGGAGGGAAAGACAAAAATGAAAGGACAGGAAGACGAGCTGGCAGAAAAGCGAAACAGGGTCGGTCTCAGAACGAGCGTAATGCATCTTCACGAATACTGGGTAAAGCCTACGAACACTGGGTAAAGCCTATCTCCTCCCCAGATGAGTGAGATAACTTTTATAGGTAGCTCCCATGTCCATAGCTTTTATGGGTAGCGTTCCTCCGGCTTATGGGCCGCGCGGTAGTCACGCAGCGCTTCATGCTCACAGCAGGAGACGCAAACGCAGAAGTTGGATGGATATTTCAACAACCCACAAGGGCGGTGGGATGGATGGGTCGTGTGGTCACTTCTTCCTGGAGGGGGCCCTAAACATCACGTTGCTGGAAGTCGCTCGGACGTCACGACTTTCAGCAACGTGATGTTTGAAGCCCGCACTGCGCCCTCGTCATTTGCTGTGGAGCCATGACAGGGGGGGGGCAACTTCGGACATAGCGGGCCGGGCTACTTGTACTTGGGATTCTAAATACTCGAAATATCAGATAATCGCTCCATGGGTCTTCAAGTTCTCCTTGTTTACATGTTCGTCTCTGTTACATTTTGCATCTCGAGCCAACAAAACTGGCCTAATCCGCCATACGTCAAACAACCCCTCCTAACCACCTTGTATGTCAGGATACTGTAAGCACAAGCATACGGATTTATCGGATTAGCATACAAATACAATACCGATAATCTAGAGACTGACATCACGTAAACAATAGGGATAAACATTGACGTCAATTCTTTCACCCGGATATGAATGGCAAGTAAAATGTAACACAATGATACAGAAACTGGCAATTTTGCAACTCGTTGAAAGAAAGAGAGCATTTGTGCGCGCGAAATGAGGTTTATCGAAGATGAGACAACTCGATATCCAGGGGATTGTTCCTTTCCTTAACAAAAGTTTGGGAAGTATTCCACGCTGGTTGAATGGGAGGAGATGGGCCTACCACTGTACCTTCCTTGCTGGTAAGCTCCCCGCTTCTAACAAACGCAACAATGAAGAAGTCGCAATTGCGCAGTCTCGAATCCGCCCACAGGAACAGAGCGAAATGTGTCTTTAAATCCAAAAAGGTTTCGAGCAGCTGCGCAGAAGGAAAAGTGGTTTTCCGATCCCAAACATGCTCTGACTGGGAGAAACTTCTATTGAAGTATGAATCGATTTCATAAGGGCAAGTCCATTAGGTCCAACGAGATGAAAAGGCTTCTGGAACTACGAGCTTTTGTCACCAGTAGAGATGATAACCCTCTCCCAGCACCGACTCGTCGACGATGATCTTGCTGGTCCTGAATGCGGACCTCAGTTCCATTTGAATTGGGAAATTCGGAACAAAAATGGTGGAAGACGAGGGTGGGAGTCGTACTGGAGCAGGTGGTGGGCTGGTGTGGAGCCGGAACGGTGGTGCTGGAGATCATTTTCCTCACTCCACGGTCGAGGGCCTCAGGGACGGCACCGGTTCAGCCGGATCAGTGTCTGGCATGGCATGGGCGCGTCTCCGCAAAGGCTGAAAGGAAGTTGTAGAGCTGAAGGTACCCGAAAAATGCCCCTAGACAGCTCAGAAGAAGATGGAAAAGGACTTATTCTGTGTGACGGCAGAAGTTGCTCTAGACAGGAGATCGGCAGCGACGAGTGAAGCACCATTAGAGAGAAAATGAACGAGAATGCTGTGAACTGTTCCTCAATATCCTTTTCCGTGAGTCCCGACGCAACGCTCTATGCTTCTCTGGGCCAGTGTTTGAGCAGAATTCGCCAGCGACAACCTTTGAGAAGGTATTGTCTTCATTGCAGAACTTCTCCAACTCCATACAAATGCTTTAGGCTCATTCCCGTTGTGATTTTCTGCTGAGCGATGAAGATTAGGAGGGGGAAACTGAATCGCATCTACTCAGTCGCAAATATCCGTGTCTGTTGAACAGCTGTCGAAGTCACTATTCATGACAAAGTGCATGTGTATGAGAACACCCCCACCGTCAGCACTTCCGCGATCACTTGTTTTTCAACTGCAGTTCTTCCCAGTCTAGTAAGCAGCAGTGTAAAGCAGGTGATATCTTCCCGTCTCGGCCAGATGGATAACGTTGCACTTGATTTTCTTGATCACTTCTGATCCCGTGATCATCGAATCACTGGAGCGGGCCTCAGTAGCTAGCGTCTAAAATCGTCTGCAACACGCCAGAGTTGCCTAGTAAGTTCTCTAAGCTCGGGGTTCGGGGGGGAGGGGGGGCCATGACGATCCAATCATTTCGTTAGGCAGTCGTCCAGGTGCTCTTTCCTATTCCGTGGAATCTAGACGGTAAGCGCTCTGGTCCAGCGGTCATACTCGAATCGCTTTACGTGTGGGGAAATGTGGATGTATTCTGGTCCTCGATCGTCGACAGAGTGCAGAGCTCCGGACTCCCCCCCCCCCTTCTCTCATTTGCGTGTAGCGTGAAACTCCGAGCATAACTTTTCCGATAGCGCGTTGAATGACGCTGACCGCATGCTCATCCTGCTTTCGTAAAGTTCAAGTCCCTGAGGCGTACGTCTGCAATGAACCTTGCTTTTCCCGGGAAGTTTGATAAAGTGTTGCGGGTATTCACCAGTGGTTCAACCAACGGGTGGAAGTCGACCATAACCGCTTGAGGAGTTCAGAGTGCTGGTATAGGCACTTTCCAGACTTCGAGATGACGTGCGTCTACACGGTACCATTGCAACAGCGCTCCAGTGCTATAGACGGGAACGCAGCTATGGGTGGGTATCATGGACGACGGCCGCTAATATCTTGAGAAAGTATAGAGTATGAGGGTACGCGTTAATACAATCACACAATCTGGTACCCTCCTATCTCGTATACTCTTCTGAAACACCAGCGGCCTGCGCCGATTGACACCCCTCTATGGCGGCATTGCCGTCTCTGGCATGAGGTCGCGGTCGTTCGTTGGCGCGCGTCATCGCAAAGTCTGAACGCTGCCACAGCTGCGAGTGGCGCGGCTGTGATCTGTTGCTCGTCCCAGTATAGTTCGTTTATTCTGTAGTCAAGAAACAATCCCTAGAATATTGTAACCAAAACAGAAAAGGAAACAAAAAATATAGATTACCCGAATTCATAACAAGTTAATTTCTAGTGAAATAGACAGCGATCATGTCAATCTGACCGAAAGTGAGTAGCCCAACTGAGAGGTACCCATGTGGGTTTCGTTTCCAGATCATTGATGAGACGAAGTAGCTGTGTACAGCTCTCCTCGAGATCCTTATTTATTAAAGTTGCGTCCAAAATATGGCGATATCTAGAAATGAAAGAGCTAAAACTCACAAGTGGCTCAAACCAAAAATCGAGAAGGGCGGGATTGTTGCTGCGTGCGGTTGCGCTGCAGTTACTTTAACATGTAAACGCAGGTAAAACTTGTATGCGGGTGGTTAGAAGGAGTGCAGGTTCCCTCAAGTTTTTTCATGTCCAGCGTGACAAATCCTTCAATCATTCCGTTGACCAGAACGATTCAACGATAACGATGACCAGAACGATCCAACGACGTCAGTAACCGCCACGCGACCGCACGCCTGTGAGCAGCGACTGTGTGCTTCCTCACCTTTTCAAGTCAGGACTTCAATTTTTCAAAAGCAACTTTTTGAACTTTAGGGAGCAAAAAACGAAAACCTGATGTACTTCAATTAATTCTCCAGTAACAGGCACTGTTTATAAACTCACTGCTTGTGAAAGTGATGCACTGCTCTCCAAAATCTGTTCAATTTCCGTATCCGTGAACAATCGGCCAGAGCTGCCTTTCTTTAGAGTTGATGTAGAAGCACGCGTATTATGCGGACCAAGAGCCCGGGTAGCCTGAATATACCTTTGAGCCTACTGCATGTCCTCTTGCAAAGCATACAGTCTCTCAGGCAGCGTTCATACTGTGCGACTGAGGAGATTCGGCGATTGGAGAAATCGCGCGACGAGGAAAGTATGGGCATCGATTGCAGAGACTGGGCGATCTGGCGATTCGGACTGGGCGTTTCAGGGCGATTGCGCGCCAAAGAGTTTAATGTGTGTCGATTGGAGCCTGTCGCTAGATTGCGAAGATTTTCTGATCGGCCGATCTTCAAAGACGCCCAGATCGCCGAGTCGAGTTGCCGAATTGCTCAATCTCCCAATCGCCGTATCGCCGGATCTCCGCAATCGCTAGCGACCGACGTCGATCGATACACATCCACTTCCTCAGTCGCAGTAGCCAAAAACGTCTCCTGAATCGCTAAATCTCCTCAGTCGTAGAGTATGGAAGCGGTTTTAGTTAGATTCCTACCTTAAACGTCACCTTATCTGGTGGTTGTATGAAAATAATAAACGGCATGAATTCCGATGTACGCAATAATTGTAAGGCCAACGGATGAGGGGTGATGAGCAGAGTTCCACGGCGCTTTGCATCACGCACTGAGGAAAGAGATGTACCGTATAGATTACCTAAAAGAATAACAATTCCATCAAATATGTCATGATTTGGACTCGCTTCCAATGTCACTCATGGAATGGTCCCTTATGACGTGTTGTGGAGCGCCTTACCAATACCATTGCCAGGACATTTCTTATGAACCTGCGCTCTGTCTTTTCAGTAGTCTCGAGAAATACCCAATTCTGTGGGGGGGGGGGGTCTTATGCGCGTCGAGACCAGGCACGATGCTATTTGCCTCGGGGAGGACCCCCCTCTAACGCGGCACACTTCATGTCTGCAACTCTTCCCAAAACGTAACATGGGCCCAAGACACTTAGCGCTGAGCGCACTCACTCTGGTCGCCTGCGCTGCTTCGAATAGCATCGAAACCATCTCAATAGGAGGGCGCAGACGAGTAGACTTCATGTGGGCGCTACTGCATACAATCCTCCTTCCCATGCACTACTGCCCATCCGTCTGAATCAGACCTGGAACATGATTTGGGCTCTTGTTGCATCTCGTCATGCCCTCCCCTCCCCCCACCGGGCTTCCCAAAAGTGAATGTTGCACTCCGGCGCCCGAATTATTCTCTAGCCGAGAAAAGAGCCAGAAAATTTTGACAGCCTTCTCTATGACTTTTCTTTTTTTTCCCTCAAAGATAATCAAATAATGACTTCATTCTAACATACCTTTATACTCTCCAAATTCCAGCATTTGACCAGAATAGATCATCTTTTCCATCACAGACCTTTCCACGAAGTAGTAATCAACACCTTCAGTCTCTCCAGCCCTGAAAAAACGAAGATCCATTTCAATGAGAAAAATTTTAGGGGGCAGTTCGGCTTGGTGCGGGCGCAAATTGTACTCATGGGACCTCCATAGCCCACCCTGTGAAGTCCTGTAAATTCTTGTTAAACTCACTCACTCACTTGTACCATCCTGTAGTTCATAAGGGTTTACCTGTTGGTTAGCAAAAGGACTAGCTAAAGTGCAAAATGCCTCTTCCAAGCCGAACAGCGCCTAATTAAGAAGTACTAGGCTACACGATCAACCTTTTTATTCCTAACAAAAACTCACCTCATAGTCCTGGTGGTATGCGGTACAGTAGTAGAAAACCGTTGAGGGTATCGCGCTAACAAACGCCGTTTCAGCTCGTTTCTCAACAAAATTCTCGTAAGCTGATAAGATTTAGGCTCTAATAAGTGCACAATGATCAAATCTCGGGGAAAAAAAACCAAGAAGAACATGAACAGTATACCTTCCAACACCAGGCGGTCCAAGTAGTACAACAATCCGCGAACCATCTTCTCTCGCTGGGATACGGCACACCGACTCGTAGATCATTTCCGCCTGTAATTCTACTCTATTTCCAAAGAAAAATGTCACTTTCTGGGTCAGTTCGGCTTGGTGGGGACACTGAATGGTACTCAGCGAAGCGGTCTTCACAAGGTGTGAGGGCACCTTGTGAACATCTGCAAACTCCTGTGATCAAAGTGACTAACTTGTACCTTTTAACTACTACTCTAGGATCACCAAAGTGAGACCTGCTAGTTGACCTGAACTAACAAAGAGAAACTGGTGAAGTACAAACTGCCCCTCCTAAACCGGACAGCGCCGTTCTTGCTTGAAATCGCTTATTCGTGGGGGATGAACCTTGTGGGCCTGGGCACGAACACATGAAATATCCATCAGGCCGCCGTGACACTTTGAATTAAGAGGGATCCACGATATTGAGAGGTGTCAGTCGAGTCCCATCTAATCCTTTGTTGCCTATTACCCAAGTCGCAAATTCCCATACTGGCAAAGTATAAATGCGGCCCTAATATTTGACCCAAGATTTTTCGAATGAGTGGCACTCCAGAACCAGCTTCGGGCGCTGCTCGGCTTCATAATTGCATTTTGCTTTTTTAGTAGTCTCTCTTATTAGTTTAAGGTTAGATTACATGTAATGCCCACTCTTTTCAATGCAAACGAAACTCTTGTTAATGCACTGCATCATAGGAACTTAGAGGTACCCGCAGGAGACAACAACAGGGATCGACGGGAACCAGCAAAATGCCCTCGCCAATCCGAACTATATCAAATAATATATAAAAGACAACTAGGGCGTCATTACATTTAAGCTGCTTCTTGAACGATTCGACCCCCGATCCGCATGTTTGAGCTCGTGTTCTGAGGTAGTTTTGGCCAGTTGGAGAGCTTCAGATGGTATAAGTCCTATCCGTGACGATCCTAAAACAACCTTGTCTTCAATAGATTACAAACGAAGTAAACCTTCAGACCCACCCTTGATATCCTCACAATTCGCAAACGCTCCATTTCCGATACGGCGCGCCTAGAAAAGGGGCGTTTTCTGTGTTCGCGATAACTTCCAAGTTACGCCTACCTGCCACCAATGATCATCATTACATGCAAGTAACTCAAGGATATCCCCTTTGCTGAACGCGATCGACACTTCTGGGCAAGGATGTCGCTCGTCATTCTTGCCATTGTAATCAAACTATAACAACAATAAACTTGCAATGTCACAGCGCGTTCATACTTCGCGATCGGTCGTGCGATTCGATCGCGATGTAAGTATGAACGTGCTTTTAACAATTTCAAAACGAGACTAACTCAATAATTAACCAACCTGGGCACGCATGAATACATGAGGAGCACCATTCTCACCGCGAGTACAATTATCAGCAGGGACCAGTTTCAAAGTGACAGTACCGTGATCGACACGATTTAGAATACGCGCCACATCGTCCACGGGGAGTTCTGCAATCGGCATGCCATTCAGTTCCAGAATTCGATCGCCTTCCTGGAAAAAGTAAAAACTGGTTAAGCGGTTGGAGACGCTTGTTAAGTAATGCTGTGAGAGTTAGGGGAGGATAGGGGGTGTGCACGGTGGAGCACTACTGGCTGAAAAAATAACGTAACGGGTCTCAATTTGCCCGTCGGAAAGGGGGCCGTAATTGCTCCCGAGAAAATTTGAAAGTCTCCCCCACCCTGATACTCTTCAAATATCCACCTTCACCCCTCCCCTCCCTCGCTTGACGTTAAAATTTGGGGAAACACAGTGCTTACTTAATACCTCGGTGGAGGACGCAGACGAACAGAAAAGGGCTTGATCTCTAATGTTCCAGCACCGTGAGCCGAAAATTATTAAAAGCTCATAAGAAAACAGCACATAAACTCTGACCTGGATGCAAGCGCTGCGAGCCGCAACACCACCAGCTATCAATCGAGCTACGTAGATTTTCCCACGATCATTTTTGATAGTCACACCAACGGTCTCGTCTCTTTTCACAATCCGCACCTAAAATAGAGTTATTCCTCGTTTCATGGGTCCCTGTTCGAAGAAAGAAGAGCGGACGAAATACTCAAAAATAGGGTCTAAAATTCATTCTAATTCTTGAATGCTTACTCCGCGACAATCAGAGGGGGCGGAGACAGCGAGCCATTTGTACCTTTCTCGTTAGCGCGCCTCTAGTTGTGAAACGGTTAAGGGGAGGGACGCGTCTGCAGGGAACACACTATGGCTCTCTGTCCCCGTTTATGTGAACAGCGCGTAATATAGCTTGGGAACGAATTTCGGCGCAGCTGGGCCTGGAGGGGGCACCGAACAGTTCTCATATGACACTATACAGGCCATCTTGGGGAGACCTCTATGTTCATGTGACAAAGTGGTACCATAGTTTCACAAGTTCACATGTCTCACTTCGGTGCGACCTGTTATTCAACGTGACCTGGCAAAAAGAACTACTGAAAGTGCAAATGCCTCCTCCAAGCCAGCGAACAGCGCTCAAATGTCATCAACTCACAACTTTCACAACTATTCCTTCATCTTCGTCCACTTCGAAAGGTATTGCTGGTAGCTTGGGGAGATACTTGTTGCTTGCAACATCCTCTGCGCTTATCATTAAACCCTGAACTATCACTTTCCTATTCAAATTGGAACTGACGAGTAAGTGGGAGGTTTTACCCGGATATGAGGTCGATTCAGTAGGGCGATAAGTTGCTGAACGGCGGCGGACTTGATGCCGGTGGCTTCCCAGTTGTTAATGAACGCATCGCATAGTGAAGTTGTCTCAGCAGCCCTTAAATTGTAAAAATTAATTCTAGAAATGAATATATCACTAGGTGTGCTCAGTGATAACCGTCTCAACAGGAATGCGCCGTGCATATACATTTACATGAGTTTAACTAATCTACTACAGATACTTCGGCAATGAAGTGTAGAAGAAATGTAGAAATTTCCGTAATGCTGAATGTGTGGTAAAGAAGAGTAGAACTAACAATCTGTCCAGTTTCAATTCACCAGACGTAGCAAGTTCATGTAGACCACGAGCGACATTCTTCTGATGTTCCGTCAGCGTTTTCGGAGCCGTCGGCTTTCGAGTGTA
>MU915639.1:0-12970 GCA_036418165.1 Cooperia oncophora
AAAAAGCACCTAAAATCAGAAGTTATACGTTTCCGCCACCTCTGCGTAGAAGCGTAATGCACGGCATACACTCAAATCGAATCGATCGATGGTAACCATCATGCTTTGACTCAGTTCAACGGGAATATGTGTTTCAAGGCATATTGAAGTTTACGAATGAGTATCCTTACAATGGCACAGAAGGAGTCGAGCTTTTGAGTGGCTCAGAATGTCGCCCAAGGGTGACCCATCTAAAATATCTTCTAAACTGGCGGGTCTTCAGAGAACCGTGGAGCTTGTTAGGAAAGAGGAAGTGATGGGCTCTCCGAAGACCTCAATAGTTTCGCGGAAGATTGCTGTCGAAAGAAGTTATACTCGTTTGAAGCATAGAATCCCTCTCGCGATTTACCACTAATGCGTCCGTAAGCCCATCCGCAAATATTACACGAATGGGGGAAGGTTCATATTGCGAGTAGGTAGAACACGTAACAGTGGAGACATTGCTTTAACATTCCGTTTCTCAAAAGCATCACGCCCGAAAAAGCTATCACTCCCAGAAAAAGCTCCGCGATTTCCACCCGGCCAACAGATCTGCTCCACCGCTAATTTGCCATGGAATCATAACGCGGCCGCAAGCGCTTGCGAGTCGTTACGTATCTAATCCTTCTCGTCAGAGCAGAACAATTCGAGCCGAGGGGTCGTACCAGGATCCTTTTTCGGGGGACTGAGGCCGTACTGCTACCGCCGTTGCACACATCACGATGCTGTACCCTGCCTAGTGATGACCGATTAGTTTTGGGAGTTTACGTCGAGCGGCTAAAAAGCGCAGCGGTCGCGTCGCTTGCAACTGGGCGGTTGGAAGCGCCTTATTTTGCCCTCAGATTTACAGTAGCGCTCAAAAGTATTCGGCCAAACGCTTTTTCGCCCGTAACGTTTTTCTCACGCAACCAATTCAGATTTTCTGGCTGCAATTTTTTGTGTAACGACCAACTTCAGTGTCCACAAGGCCACCATACTGTTCACATTTTTTGAGGGTGCACAAACTGCTTTCTACTCCTTGCAGTGACTTGGAAGAAGACTGGAACCTCGGACACCGAAAAAAAGTTGCCATGAAGATGAAAAATGTCGGCATACAGATGTGCCTTTCCCAAGTATTCTGAAAGTTTCTAGACCCACAGTGCCATCGTGGTCACAACGTTAAGACTGTAGTCAACGTTTGGAAGACCGTTGGAGCGCATTCGACATCTACCGCCAGGATAAAAGCATCCACCACCGCTTGCAGGCTGATTCCGAGTTTACTTGCGTCGACTTCGCAGCCAATTTCAATAGCATTAATGAGACAAATATTAGTAAATGGATTGTCGGAAGAACACTGAGAGTGTAAAGGTTGAATGGTAGGTGTGTGGTCAAGAACACACTGTTCAGCACAGAAATTTAGAGGGTTAAACTAGTGGTTGCACTCTGCCACCTTCACAGAAAATGGAGCGGTGTAGACAGCGTCCTGTTCATTAACGCAGGAGCGTTCGGATCGTCCGGAAAACGGCTGACATACTCAACATCATCTGATTCAAGAACTGCGAGCCCGATCCCGTAGTGGGTTGGACTTTGTTCCCACCGCTCGATTTTCTGTAGGTGGCAGAGTGCGACCACTAGTCTAGCCCTCTGAATTTCTGTGCTTAATAGTGTGTTCTTGATCACACCTACCATTCAACCTTTACACTCTCAGTGTTCTTCCGACAATCCATTTACTAATATTTGTCTCATTAATGCTATTGAAATTGGCTGCGAAGTCGACGCAAGTAAACTCGGAATCAGCCTGCAAGCGGTGGTGAATGCTTTTATCCTGGCGGTAGATGTCGAATGCGCTCCAACGGTCTGCCAAACGTTGACTACAGTCTTAACGTTGTGACCACGATGGCACTGTGGGTCTAGAAACTTTCGGAATACTTGGGAAGGGCACATCTGTATGCCGACATTCATCTCCATGGCAACTTTCGTTCGGTGCCCGAGGTTCCAGTCTTCTTCCTGGTCAGCGCAAGGAGCAATATTCACTTTGTGCACCTTCAAAAAATTTGAACAGTATGGTGTGGTCTTGTGGACACTGAAGTTAGTCTTTACACACAAAAAAATTGCAGGTGCGTCACGTTCGAAGGCAACTACTGTTATTCATTGGTAACAATGATAGATATAACATACTAAAACGTGAAATGAATTGGTTGCGTGAGAAAAAAGTTATGGGCGAAAAAGCATTCGGCCGACTTCTTTTGAGCGCTACTGTATACATTGTCTCTTGATACACCTGCTGACCTTAGTTCACACTTCGAAACTGGTTTCCCCTTCACGATATGTTACTTTGAGTCGATGGTGAGGCAAATGGCCTTTTACCAGGCGTGCCGTCTGAGGTTCAGACCTCTGCTTGTCCTCGCTCAGGCCAATGTGGTCATGTATCCTGCTGGTACGATGACTTTGCCACCATGAATGGAAAATAAACTCAACTTGTCCGTCAGCTGGCTCCGGCGTGTCATTGTATGGGCCACGCACCCAATCACGATTCTGTATGGAAAAATGCATGCCGCATTTTACAGAGGGATTAGTCGACGGTCAAAGCTTCATTCCCTTCTCATCCACTGAAATGCATACAGGTGGCCACACTTGTCGTTCGTTTCAAGGGCCTTCTTGCTCCGCCTACATGTACTTCCAACTATTACGAAGAACTAGTTCATCTAGAAGCCTCTATCTTTGGCTCGAAACTAATCGCTTTTTTTATTTTCCGCATTTATATTAGGAAGAAGGAAAACCGAATCTCTGTATGCGGTTTCTTTCAGTGAACTGGAGAGATGTGGAGCGATTTCCCCATAACCTCTTTCAACGAACCGTTCCGCACCAAGAAGCATCTTATCCTCCGCACTCGACGGCAACTTTTAGGGAGAGGGGGGGAGGAGAAATGTGTAGGATTCCTCGGAAAAACTCCAGAAAAGTGCGGGGAAGATAAGAAGTTGAAAAAATTCAGGGAGGCTGTAGGTGGGAGATGGGGATGAGTGGAGGGTCGCACCACAGGAGGATACTTTGAACTTTGAGGGGGTCGCTATTTTCAGAATATTTCTCAACGACAGGACGTACCCTGAACAGAAGGTCCTATCCATTGAGGGCTTTCATCAGAGAGGTCGTATTCAGTGAAAAAGCTCGTTGTGAGCGATGATTTATGTAGTACAGCTTGTTGAGACTAATTCACTAACCTAACTCAATCAGACTTATTTCCATGTATTTTCTATGACCTCCTGCAGTGACATAATCGACTAAGTTTCTGACTGTTCTGTAATCGAAACGATTACTACACTTCCTGCCTGCTCACCATTCTGTTTGTTCTTCAAGACTGTTTGCAATAAAATCACAATTGTGCGTGTATTTGTTAGGTCAGAGATCGTATTCTTTTCGCGCTACCGTCATTTTCAAGTGGCATTCACGTGCTAAAGCGTTTCAAGAGTTTCAAGAGCGTTTCAGATTTACAATGGCACTTACTTGCACCGATCTTGCCTAAATTCATCTGCGCCGTACTTTTGCCGGTGAGTGTTTTTTTTCTGATCTGCTAAGTTATTACTAAATAGCTGAAATGTGCAGCTGACAGATGTTCCCCTCCCGTTTTGAACGTTTGTCCATTGAGTGCTGTTTTCTCTATAAAGGGCAGTGAATCACGGAAAAATCGGCTTACCTTTTTTATCCACTTATTCAATCTCCTTGTATTCTTCTTACCCTTTGACCTTTGTCCCGCTCTGGCAGGTACGCTCTACTAGTGTGACGACGCTACTTCTCCCGAGTGAATGCGTGGTCGGGGTGTTCCGCCAGGGCACGCCATTGTAGTGATGATCGCAAGGGGGGAGGGTGGGTCGTAGTCGACCGCTAGGGAGGGGGGGAGGGTGTCGCAAGCGCAGGACATCATTCAGAACTGGGAAGAGATTTGCTCACTATTTTCATGTGAGGAACACCTGGAGAGACACGTGAAGACAGATGCAGTTCGCAAGCTCAACAATCGTGGGGGAAATCACCGAAGATGCTACGCGCCGCCCACATCGAATAAACGATCATGAATCCAAATGAAATATCGAAGAGTAAAAGGCCACTAACTTTATGATCCGCAGTATGCAGCGCATCCTGCTTCGCACGGAATGAAAGCCCCTATCTAAAGAGGTTAGCGAGCGCCCAGAAAACTTCGCGTGGGAAGCCTCATGTACGTAGCGAAATGAGCAGAAGTGGTGCAATCGGCGCCGAAACTCGAAACTACTCAGCCTCATCATTGCGGACCGGTTGGGCGCGGCAGTGCGGCTGCGTTTGGTGCGGTCTCGCAGAGGTCGTTCTGCATCCAGTTTTTGAAGCGGGCAAAAGCATTATTGTATTATATCCTTCGTATTACTCGTTTTCTACCACTTTTTGTCGCATACGCGTTTCAACAAAAGGCTGAGAACGGCTTCAACAGTGTGCGCACTCCTTCTGGCTGATGCTAAGGCTTCTGGTCCGCAATTGATGAGGGGACTGTAGCACGGGGATTCACGGCCGAAGTCGACTATAGTGGAGCGAAGCATTTGTTGCACGCTGATACGAAGGAGCCGCCAAGGACAGAGGAACGTGATAGAGTACCAGGGCGGAAGATATCCAGAAGATCTTCCTCTATAAGCAGGAGGCCGTGTGCCGCAACATATCACAGAAGCTTCAATGTACAGGCGCAAAATATGTGAAAGTCATCTCGCAGGTCGGGAGCGGCTGAGTGAGAACGAATTTGGGATTTACGGGGTGGCCTCTACAGCTGGCGGAATAATTCTCGAATGGAAATGCACCCATAGATAGGCTACCGTGAGAGAGAGAGAGCGCTCGTGAGTCTGCAAGACCTCAAACATGCGAGGCGGCTCCAGGCAAGCCGCTCGCTACGGTCCAGACATCATCTTCACCCGCTGGAGCACCACCCCATTCACCAACAAGGCGCGGGTTGATGGTGTGGACCGGCCGTACCTGGAATGGATGAACCGATATTTTCTTCGTGGGCCCCAGACTGAGGGTGTGCGCTGGTGGCTACATCGAGCAACTCGAGGAGAATATCCCATCTTCATGTCGTCGCCCGTACCTTCTTGGAAACTTTGTACTGCTACAGGATTGGGTGACAACACATTTAATCGAAGGGCGTTGGAAAAACTTTCGCCTACTTGGAATGGAAGAACGTTGAGTACCTGGAAAAGATGGAGTATTTAAGCGGGGGTCCTGAACTAACCCCCCTCAATTACTCGGTTCGGGCGGAGCTCAACAAGGGTGGTCTATCAGTGGTGGAGAAATCAACGATTTCGCTCAACTCCGGTACCCACTCACTTTCGCGCGGCCGAATCTCTCGATGGCGCTCCTCCAGAAGGCTGTGGCGGAGTATCATTATAGTATTTAATGTGCTCTTTAATATGGTAGTAAAAATGTCCGATAAAAATTTAATAAAGTGTAACTTATAGCGCCTTGAAAGTCATGGAGGCAAAATGACTTTTTTTTGGCCCCCCCTGTATATTCTGATAACCTTGGCAAAAATATGTGTTCTAGCAACATACCGAAGTCTTTAAAGGATCTGGAAGTGGTTTTGCGTCGGAAAGGTGAGTTGAAAAAGGAGGTCTGAGAAATGTCGCAACGACATAACAACTGGGAATATTTTCGAATACAGGCCTGAGGAAAAAAGTGAAAGATCTCCTGAAAATGGAAGTGTTCTGAATCCCAGCGCTTTTCTTTGTTTTAAAAGGTCGCATATGGCGAAAGTTGCTACTCAAAGCTTAAAAACTCACAGTGACCCTAAAATGTCACAACGGAGCCATAACGGGTAGAGTTCCTTGAAAAAAGGAGGTCTTCTGGAATTGCCTGAATTTAGTTGATTTGCACCCGACCCAGTGCTTGACAGCCCTGCTTTTCCCTCTTTAGAAGCTCCACTCTCGAAGAAGTTATAGGTGTTCAAGCAAGAGGTATTTCCGGAGTGCGTGGCTTGAAAATGAATTCGTACCGCAAAATAGCTCGCTTCGATGGTTCGAGCGCCTACACATGCATTTTTCTCTTTTATTTCTTTTTCAATGCCTTATTATAGTCTGTCCTTAATCTTCTGCATCCTTCATTTGTAATGGTCTTATTTTTTCGTATTATTCACATTTATCCTTCTTCACCCTCGTCTCTTTTTTACGCCATTTATTTCCGCATACCTCCCATTTGTTTTTACTTTCCAACTGCAGGCACATTCATGCCGCATGATGGCCTCAGCACTCCTGTTCACTGATGGTAGATAATTGATATAGTGTTGGTGCCTTCGCGCGGCACGAATTCGCCAGCAGTTAATCGTTCATCTGACAGCAGGTAAGCGGTTATTTAATGGCATAACATCGTTTATCTACCAGATTAGCAGCGGACAGGAGGGCAGGAGTTCATCACAATCTGATGGATGGCGTGCCCTGATTCCCACTAGTTTCAATACTGTATGCAGCGTATCGAGCCAGCGCTGCTTGGGACGTCCCTTGGGTGCTTTCCGGGCACCTCAAGCTGAAGGCCAGTCTTACAGACGGTATCAGCCTTTGCGCGAAGTACATGGCCGTACCATCGAAGGCGCGTTTCTCGCATTTTGTCAGCTATAGGAGCTATACCGAACTTCTTGCGTATTACATCGTTACGAATGCGGTCCAAACGCGTGACGCCCGCCGTCCGGTGCAACATACTCATCTTCAACATACTGCGATGGGCTTCTACTTATTTGGTTGCGAGCCAGTTTTCAACACTGTATAGGGCCACCTGGTTGATGTGCATTTCTGCAGATCTTGGACTTAAGGCGCTCTGGCATCTTATTGTCGCACATGGTTCGCACATGTTTTGCTTCACAAACGTGGTTCGCCACTTCTACTACGCTGCGTTCACTTCCGAGCTAGGACCTCCGTCGGACATAATTGTATTTTCGAGATACTTGAATGTTTTTGAGCTCAAGGCCATCAATTTTGATGGAGCCATGGTTTAAGTTTTGTCTTTTAGTTAAATGAGCCAAACCCGTAGGCTTCACCTGTTCGTAAGCACTCTGATGCGCATCAAATCGACATCATCAGTGACTAACGTCAAGGAGTTTCTTCTAGATGGTGTGAATTCATCTCGACAAGGGTAAAAGGATGTGGAGAACGAGAGCTTGTGTAACTCCAGCGGTGATACGACAGAATCTACGCAGGTGCCGATCAGGTCCGAGATTTGATTAAAGTATCCGACACACTCGATTATTTTTTAGAGACGACGTGATGTCGCTGGTGTAAGCCGAACACAAGCAACTGGGGACGCGATGAATGATTCCCAGAAGGTCTAGAAATGTACACGGCAGTCTTTTGCTTCATCGTATTCCCACAAAACGAGCGTGTGGTGACGTCAATAAATGCACAAGCGGTTCCGAAGCCACACGTGCAGAAAGCTTGATGATGTTACGAACACGGCCATCAACAATTCGCTCATTCATGGTGTGCGAGAGGAGGCGAAGTAGATGGTGCGTAGCCGTCCTTTGCAGCGCCCATGTCCATTTAGGTCGCTCAGCACAATGATACCGTCTCCTGGTGGTACTTCAGCGGTCTTCTCATTCAACAGAGCCCAGAAGTCGTCCTTGGATTGCTCGGAGCATCCAGTTTGCGGGGCATACGCAGAGAAGAAGTGGTACAGACGTTGTTCGACAGTACAACAATTTCCATTGAACGGTCGTCGCTAAAACGAACTACACTAGTGATCGAGTCACGGAACCGCTGAGACCCGATTGCAGCTGCACCATTTTTCGGTGTTCGACCCACCACTGAGAACGACTTTGA
This sequence comes from Cooperia oncophora, assembly GCA_036418165.1. NCBI lineage: Eukaryota > Metazoa > Nematoda > Chromadorea > Rhabditida > Trichostrongylidae > Cooperia > Cooperia oncophora. The sequence continues at coordinate 7,809 of MU915639.1, forward strand.
AACCGCGGTTAATTTCTCTCAACTGTCAGCCGGACCATGCTCCTGCACTCCACAGAGATCGATTTTCCTGCTCTCTAGTGCTTCTGCCTCATATGAGCGCCCTGCCACACGTTCCAATATTCTCGGTAGGAACGCGAGCCTCCAACGTTGAGATTTCCGGACCAGCCTGGTTGCCCCCCCGATGCCATCCTCCCATCAGAGAAGTTCGCATACTTTTCACAATCGCCGGGCCTTGCCATTGCGCCTCGGTTCCCACGGACGTCGTAGATTATTTCCGCCGGCCCGTCACGAAGGCTCGTCATCTGCATTCGAATATTCGTGATCAACGTCATTATAGGTAAGAATCATAACGGCGATTAACGACTCGGGCCCTACGAAACGACCAATTGAAATGAGAATGAAGAACGGCTACCTGACTTCTTGCCTGCACGCCTTTTTATCAAGGGAACACAATGTTCAAGAAGTCTGTCAGACAACGATTGACCTGGGAAAGTCCGCATGGAAAAATGCATAAGGAAGTTGATCAGGTTTGAACCGATTGACGCTGGAGCTTATTCAACGTATCAGTGCTGCCGTCATTCGATACTGGCTCGGACCTTCGTTTTATACGTGCTAAAGCATGTCTCAAGGAGGAAATATTCAAGGCATACACTCCCCCCTCCCTCGAGAGCTTCTTCCTACAGCAGTGAGCAATTAAAAGCTGAAGCTTTAGGCTTATAGCTGTAATCTGCTGAACGACTCATCGGAAGACCACAAATATCTTGTCGAAGGTCTGTCCAAATGCGCAGGGTTTTCACGTTGCGCGCGGGCAGATTCTACTCCAGGGCTCGATGCTCTCGCGACTGCTCTATTAGAATAACGGAGGGCTATGAAGCAGAATTCTGACGTCACGCGCTTGGAGTAAGTCACCATCAACAAGGCCTGCCGCCTTGCCATTAGAGGATCACTTTGAGCCTATCGAAGAACCAGGTTATTGAAAGCGGCAGAAACAAGATCAAGCATAGGATGCTGTGAATGAGATCTCAATGACCAGAGAAGTCATTTCAGCACACATGGTTAAAGGAATGGTCCGCGATGACCTATGAAAATGCAAGAGGTTATGTGGGAAGGTAGTGCGGTCCGGAGTGGACAACCCTGTGCCAGTTTCGCGGCGGAAAGTTGTACGGTAAAGGATTAAGGCGCAAAGTTGCTTCAGTGGTACATCCCTTTTCCAGTGACTCCGCCTCCAGACTCCGCCTCCAAACGACTTTGGACTTTACTTTACTTTTGGCTGAGAGGCTCGGCCTCTCAGCCAAAAGTAATGCTCCTGAGGCAGGTATCAATGAGTGGATGTATTCAATGTCTCTTGTAGAGTCATAAGATTCATTGTCGGGAATCAACCGACGGAAGCGCGCGGTCTTTTCGGTCTTTTACCTCTACAGTTGTTTGAGGCTAGAGGAGGCCTGACGAATGCGTTTCCAACGTTCCCTTTGGCATTTTCTCTTCATAGACGGTTCACTTGGCGAATTTTCTTCCACATTTCTGCAACATCACCTAGGCTTTTTATCGCGGACCGTGCCTTCAAAGATGGAAGGGCACAACACACATCACGAGACGTAACTCACTACGAGAATGACCTTTGAATGATTGCTACACACAGCCTCTCCTCTTTTTCGAGAGTTGGTTTCAAGACGGCCCCTTCTTTACATCCTCCATTCTTGGCCATCAGAAAGTTGCAAATGCGCTGAAGAAACTGACTGAAAGAAAGGAACTGTCCTGATCCGATGACAATAATAGGCCAGATCAACTCTGACACGCTGCACGCCGACCAGGGTCCCTCTATACGCTCCCCCTGCTAACACAGTGCAATCACCAACATCACACCAACGATTAGATGTATTACAGAAGCAGTCGGAGCGGAAATCGAGAGCATTTCTTCTTCCCAAGAAAAAGGCTAAAGGGAGGAGATTGTGAGTATACCGCCCTATTAGTGGGTCTGCTCGTCGTGATGATATAACCGATTTTCACCTAATACATGACTTTTCAGACACATTCACAGACCTTTCCCAAGACCAACTCATACTCTTCTCCACCCAATTGGCACGAATTCTTTCAAATGCGGGCTTCTCCAACGCAGAAACCCTCACGAACTTCAACCCACCATGTTTTCAAAGCAAACGTCACTATTTTTAAACTAACCACTTGTAGGGTTTATTGCACCCCGTAAGCGAATACGACTGACTTCAACCAGTCCGCTGCCGATTAATGATACTACAGGCAGTGTGGTTGGTTCAACAAGGTATTATGCCTTCTACTACTGTCCGCCATTAGGATGATGTGGCCAACATGAAAACTGAAAGAAATGGCTATTGTTAAGACGGAATAGTGGCAATGCACTGAGTGTGTTAGGGGCACAGTGGTGGAGAAATTAGTCCCCTTATCGTAAGAACATGACTACGAAGTGTTCTGATGGTAGTACGTGGAAGCGAGATGCACAGGCGCCTTCAGCGATTTCGCGCTGCACTGCGTGATCACTAGATTCCATGGCAACTCACGCTTCAAAAATTGGAGCAAATTTGAGGAAATCAAGTTCACTGACTGTCCCCCGTAAACTGGACGCCAATTCATTCATTCGACAATATAAGAAAACCACAGGGAGAGAGTCAGAATTGGGGAGGCCGAAAGCGGCAAAGGTCATAGTCTTTAGAGGTCCAAATTTTATTGGGATTCTGGCCGTTGTTGTTACAGGGAGAGGCCTATGACAGCTATCATATACCGCGCTGACCATTCGCCCAGCATAGAAAAAAATCTAATGGTAGCTCATGGCTTTGTCGTTACACGAACACAACAGAAGCTGCCTGGTCCTCTGAAAAGGGTTAATGGCGCAGTGGCGGCGCGTTTACGGCGGCGGTTTGCGGGCCGCTTCGCGGGCGGATTAATCCGCCTTCTCAACTCCCATAAATCTGGAAAGTATTCGTACGCAGATCGCACGCGATCCCCATTTTGTGCCCAAGACTCCGCGACCCGCTGCCTCTCGTGCATAGAGAGCCTTACATTGTTTGCGTCCCGCGTTATTACATTTTCACTCATCAGGGAGCACATAGCAGTCAACAGGCGAATCACAACACCACTCAATCACGTACGCTACATCACACTTGTTTGAATCACACGCAGAGTCGACTCAGATTTCTCGACCTGGCAAAGAGCGACGGTTTGTCCCCGAGCCTACCTTGCGGGAGGACGTACTATCACACACGTCCCTAAGGTCTAAATTCGTGTTTTCGAAACTTTCTTCCTGTTAAGGAGTTTCGCCGTCCGTGTTTTATAGCTGTTTTTCTTCTTTTTTCTTTGCACATGGAAGCAGGTAGCTGGAAAAGAGTGAAGAGAAAAAGGATTTTTGAGAGGCGCGGGCCGCAGCGGATGTCAGGCGGTTTGTTTATGGGTGTCTTAGAAGATTCTTTTTGCATTTCTTTTTCGGTCAGCTACTGGTGCATAAACGAACAGCAACTATCCATGAAACTTAACCGCGGCAACTGTCTTTAATCATTTTTGCACAAGGGAACCTTTGAATGCCCCCTCGCTTCAAGGTTATTAGCGCTATGGGTATGTCACTCATGTTCCTAAAAGTTTTCTGATGAATCCCGTACCTCAGCTGTTAGCGAAACTGCTACAGACGTGGTGAGATGAACGAATGCTTTCCCAGAGCGGACCAGATAAAGACGCAATATGTGCGCTAGAGCTAACACTCGCTGTCAATCTGATTCATTCCAATTTCTTTCATTTCAATGTTCAAAAACAGCGGCTTTACTGACCCTCCCAAATATTTACTGCTACATGAATCTAAGGACAAATTCGGCGATCGCTTGGCAGCTGATAGCACTACAATAAACAAGTCCGCAGTCGAACATAACTAACTACTAACTTTCCATTCGAAGATGCGCACTAGAAACGTAGAGGATTATTCTGGACCATCTTCTGCAGTCTGGCTCCACCTACAATATATGTTCACCCATACTCAATGCTTGTGCCACTGTGGACTCTATCGCTGATGCCCCTGTCTCTGCGTCTTTATTTATCGCATGCTTACCCAGTGCTGGAAAAGAATCGGGCTTACTTGGGGCATCTTCCACAGGTCACTGTGAATTCCTCTTTACTGATGAGTCAACTAACAGTCACAAATCCATATTTCAACCCTAACATTGATGAATTGCAGTTACAGAACGTGTCTTCAGATGTGATCGTATCGGAAAGGATAGCGAGTCCAACTTTTTAGTAATAGCGAACTAGTTGAGTAAACTAAATTTCCTGCATGAGTGCAAATCGGATTTGTTGTATTCATCCCTGTCGAATCATACGAAACTCCACAATTGTACTTACTTTTTGAATAAGAGTATGAAATTGTGAAAAATCATGATGAAATCATAAATATGAAATCACAGTGCTTACTGAACAGTAATAAAGTTGCATTTCAGCCACTTGGTGTCTTTTTCGAGAAAGGTTGCGACTATCACTTGGCGATCTGTATTCTGCTCACTATCCTCGGATATGTTCCTGGTATCATCTACGCATGTTACGTCATTCTCGCTTATTAGCCAATCATAGTCCTTCAATATGTTTTAAAAATCGCAAATGAAAGCCGATACGTACATTCCCACTGATCATCGTACATTTCACGATGTCACAGTTTTCCATTGATTTTGCACTCGCTTTCAGTGTGCCATTCGCTTACACGAACGTATTTTGTTGATTGACTTCTGAATCAGAATTGTACAATTGTTAACTAAGCGAAATGGTAAATAAAAATGAAAAAACTTTTTGACACAATGCATTTTCAGTTTTCGGCGCAGTTCTTCTAGAGAAAGGGGAGGCATTTTGAACTTTGACTGCTTTTTCCATCGACGTTTTCATTGCTGTACAGTCGTCATCCGGGCAGTTGATTAGGCGGTCAAAGGGTCGCAGACGCGGCTGCGGCGCGTCACGACCGCGGCGATCAGCTGTTTCCAGCCTATTTAGCCATTTTCTCCCAATTTTCACTGTTTTTGGCTGTTTTTTCAAGGTTGGTTATTCCTTGTCTTTACAAAGTAAATTATGATTGAGTGCTCTTGAGTTCTGGCCCTCGTCATCATCTTCGGTTCTTATTTTGCAGCACCTAAAATGTTATCCGCATAAAGGAAATTTCGTTT
>MU915641.1:2204-16823 GCA_036418165.1 Cooperia oncophora
GCTGCGAATGAAGGGGCTTGTCAAACGGGAAGTTTTTCGCAAGGCGTCATGCCCGTTTTTCAACAGTTGTTAAAGCGAGCATGCGGCAAGGCAGTATCATCTCGTTGTCTCCGTGGTGTTCCACCTTCTGTTCTGCATACTCGCTTTAAAGTAGTGGAGAACGGGGCAGGTCCCTCCATCCGCAGCGAAGAAGATTGTACATACGGTGGAAGCGGCTTCACTGATTTCTTCATATTAAGTCATGCTTTCAGCGAGGAAATGCCAGCACCATCGGTCCCGTCGGTCTCACACCATCCACAACAACCTCGTCAGATGACCGATTTTCCTGTCTATCACGAGATTGCCAGGAATCAAGGGCCGAAGATGCAAAAGGTCAGAATGGAATGAATTTCTTTCTCTTTTTACTTATCGTTGCTTCATAGTTTCTGTTGCCTTCTTTTTCGGGAAATGATCGAATAAGGCAGGTTTCGGGAGGTAAGGCTTGCTCTCATCAAAGTAGCTCATTAGGGCCGCGTTCATACACCACGACTTTGGAGAAACGATGAAGACACGGAAAAAAAGAAAACATTCATATTGATTGGAAGAAATGAAAACCCCGCGTATAATATGCGAGTACCCATGAATAGCCAACAAAGCGAAACGACAGAGAGTATAGCTAAACGAACGGCATTTTGCCGATTTTTCATTTGTCTCCAGTTTGCCACTCGTTTTCAACTCTATACGTATGCTTTCTTTTTTCCCGCAGATTCATTTTTTCGAAAGTTGTCATGTCCAACGAAACGCCTGTCGAAGATTACTTTTTTCCGCTATTGAGAATTACTGAGAGCTTTTGTTGATCTTTTTTACTTGACTTCTTTTCTTGACAAAGAAATGTGAAGTTTCAGATTAACGACTCCATAACATCATTACTCACAAAGGTACAACAAAGAGACGTGGCAGCCGCTGAGAAGATTGTGCAGTTAAGGTTAGTTTTTTCTGGATACTGCACTCTTTCAGTAAGAATAAATTCGACGAATTCTTGTGGAGCAAAACCGCTTAACTTCAAAATAGGTTCATCAATACTGTGGACCCCACTAGAAACACCTCTTTTGCGCATGTACATAGAAATCAGCGCCGATTTTGCAGCACTCTGTTAAGCAGGTCTCATAGTTTGTCACCCGTATCATAGTCTCTCAGTCGCTACTTGCGGTGCCACTTCAGAGCTTGGATGTTGTTATTCTGCTTTTGGCCGCGTTCATACTTCGCGACGCCTGCAATTTTCAAATCACGCGTATGTGGCCGACTGTGCAACTATGTGGCCGACTCTCGTGTACCGGAGGCTGAAGTACTCGTAGGAGGATGTGGTTGGCTTACAGATTCCATCGGCTAAGAATCCCCATAGGAGCATGGTCGGTTGCAGTCGCGCGTTTGGGATCCGCACGAGTCGCGAAGTATGAACGCTGCCTTACGTACAACTCTCAATAGTTCGGTCGTTTCCATTCTCCAAAGCCTCACTATTTTCACTAGAACAGTTTAATTTGTTGGATTACTCGAGTGACTCGGAATTTTCGTCGTACTTTAGCAGCGATTTATGTGAGATCTACTATGATGTGATGTTGCGAGACATCTACTTCACGTTCTCGATGAATCTTGAACAACATCTGTGGAAGCAGGCGTTTTATAAACCGATCGAAGTATTCAAATCGATGGCAAATTCACCTAAAGACAGCTCACGAATATTCCGTTCTCATTTGCTGTTGTTAATCAACAAGGTAAATTCTTTTTCATAGTACAATTCGATTTTTGTGTTTAATTATTCATTAGTTTCGATGAATGAGCACACTAAGGAACCAGTTTCTTTCTTTCCTCTCAATTGGGGGTTTTACCGGTGAAGTTTCTATTCTAGTTTTTTAGCCTGATGAGTGACGAATGGTTTTTTCCCCAAGGAAATGCATCAGAATCTTACGTCATCCTTTTCAGGGAATCAGTTTTTATGAGCGACTCATAGCACTGTATGAGAAGGAGGTAGACGTGAATGTGGAGAGAGCCGCACTCTTCCAATTCGATTCCGACGAAGACTTCTGGAACGTATGTTTGTCGCCAAACTCGCCTGATGCTGAATCGAGTAGGCGAAAGGTACGTTAGTTCCTACAGTTATTCACGATTTTTTATTTGATATCGTTCCGTAGGAAAGTAGTTACCATTTTATTGCCAATTTTCCTTCCTGCTCAAATCTGGAATTTCAGACAGCCCTGAAATCCTGTTCGCGACACCTGATCTCCTTAGGTGACCTGAAACGATATCGGACTTTAGTAGAAGGCAGTGAAGACTACAGTGAATCAAGAGCGTGAGTACATTTTTCTGGATCCTATGCTACTTATGCACATTACCCTAGTATTTCTGTTTGAAGACAGACTCAGCCATTGCATATGGTAGGTGTTCATTCCCGAACGTCTCTAAGTGACTGAACCTCATCGCTAGCAGCCACTTAGCACCCTCGTTGTATAAGTTTTCCGGACTTGCTGGCCAATTATTCTACTGCTGGGGCATCTCCTGGCTCACCTATCATTTCTGCGCGTCATCCAGTAATGAATGCCATCCAAACGAATGAGAAAAGAAAAAAGACTCAGAAAGAAGGTTGTTGCTTTCGCTTTTCCTCAAAAAAGTTAAGAAATGGCCCACGTGCCTAAGCGCAGTCAGCAGAAGTTGACATACGCTGAATCGGCATTATGGGCCGCCCGTTTCACCAACAACAGCTGTGCAAAACGACGTTAAGCTGGTGTCAGGGGAGGCGGGCCGCGCGATATTTTCCTGGTTGTCGCTTGGACCTGCAAGACGTCCAAGACGTGCAGTATGTACATCAATGCCATGTTCCAGCGAACAATGAGCGGCAGCTGCCTATCGTGACCGAGTTTATAGAACAGTAGATCTCTAACCAAATGAGAGGGACAATGACGAGAAGCATCATTGGCTTGGATAGACATATAGGTTGGTAGTGCGGCTTGTCACGTGCTGCGTACTTTGCATGTGGATGGAGCCCCAAATCGCATCTATCTCCCTTTACCCATTCCCCCCCCCCTTCCTCACCCGCCCACCCCCAATCTCAGTTCCACGCTTTTTCATGTGGCAAAGAAGACATGCGCTTGCAGCTGTGCATCCCTTCGCACATAGCAACAACTGGTTTCTCGGAACTAATCAGGGAAGTCCGCCAACTTACCATGGAACTTTGAATGGAGACCTGGGTAGATCGATAGAGTCTATAAGGTTATTTACAAATATAGATAGCAAAACTGCAACCTGCATTTCACAAGCAACTTATGAGCATAATGGTGCAGTAGGGTGGAGGCTTGGTGGTGAGCTGTGAAGCATAAGCGAGGAATCGCATACGTCGAATCGAGTCGTCGAACGTCGAACTTTACCACTGAACCACCACGACTCGATTCGACGTATGCGATTCCTCGCTTATGCTTCACAGCTCACCACCAAGCCTCCACCCTACTGCACCATTACCTGCTCATAAGTTGCTTGTGAAATGCAGGTTGCAGTTTTGCTATCTATATTTGTAAATAACCTTATAGACTCTATCGATCTACCCAGGTCTCCATTCAAAATTCCTAACTAGGGAAGGTCGTCAGGTCGAAGTGGCCATTTGTGATGAGATGTAGATCACTAGACGTGGTTTTGGACGCTGATCTTGAATCTGCCTTCAAAATTTGCAAAGCGATTCTCTGAACGGAGTTATGGAGCCGCGTTTACCACGCAACAGGTCATGGGATCGGATCCCTGCTGAGCTTAACTTTTTTGCTTGTTGCGCAAACGTGGCAAAAAGTGATTTTGCCGTCACTACTACTTCAGTTCTCACCTGAGCTTGTCTGAAGAAAAGTTTGCCTCCATTTATTACTGCGCTTGGACTCCTTGTAGAAGCACTGTAGTGCACTGTAGTCTACAAGGAGTCCAAGCGCAGTAATAAATGGAGGCAAACTTTTCTTCAGACAAGCTCAGGTGAGAACTGAAGTAGTAGTGACGGCAAAATCACTTTTTGCCACGTTTGCGCAACAAGCAAAAAAGTTAAGCTCAGCAGGGATCCGATCCCATGACCTGTTGCGTGGTAAACGCGGCTCCATAACTCCGTTCAGAGAATCGCTTTGCAAATTTTGAAGGCAGATTCAAGATCAGCGTCCAAAACCACGTCTAGTGATCTACATCTCATCACAAATGGCCACTTCGACCTGACGACCTTCCCTAGTAAGTTGAGGACTTTGGCTGGTAAGTGTGCTGTTTATTTTGAGAGAATTGCTTGTACTCGACCCCTTGTCCCGATGAGGTTGACAAAACTGCTAGTCAAAAGTCTCACACTGATGGTGGTATATATCATCAGCATTCACTCACGGCATCAGGCTTCAGTCTTCCGTTATAAGTTGAACAAAAGGGAATTGATAATGGTTCCGATGTTAAGGCTCTACTCACGATCTGCTCAGCTGTGGTCGGCATCGGGTCATTGCTACAACCAGTTGGCAGTGGTAGCATATTTCTCGGTATGTCTTCCATACATTACAGTATGCATAGATACCAGTTTTGTTTTGCATGAATTGCCGCAGTAAGCTTCCCTCTGTGGTAGAGCGGGACTCTTTTCATGGTGCGATTCAAGTCACTCGTAATGCAAGCATTATCTAATTTGTGATATTTGCAGTTTGAAACAAATTTAGCCCGTGCTGCCAGATAAGTGAGTCGCACCAATGAGAAGGGGCTCTGAGTACTATATTTAGCGAGAACTATTTAAATTACAGTAGATGCTTTCGCACTCTTTCCTGTTGTTGTTGTAAAAACCAATTTTGCAACCTTTGTTATTCTATTTCCAACTCGATGAAAAGGTTACAAAGGTTTTCTTTGAACTCCAAACTGTATGTTGCATGTTCTGCTCAAAGTCTCACGTGTTTTCTCTCTTAGGAGAATGCCCTTTTGTCTTGAAAGGTGCATTCAGATGGGAACTCTGAAGAAGAACAGTTTTCTTCTCTCAGGTTTCCCCACACCCTTTGTCAATGTGGAGATCAAATGTATTTTACTCATTGCTCAGATGTGGTTTATTCCAAACGCAATAAGCTTGACATATTTGTGGTGAAGGGACGCGTTGCGGTCAAGCGGTATCACGAGCAGTACTTTTGCGTGGAGATTTGATACCTCATCAATTTGAGCCGTTGCATCCAGGAGGGAGCCTTTCTTGTGTTCCAATTAGATCTTCTTAGGGACTTCTCCCGTATTGACGCTTTATCCGGGCAAGGGAAAGATTTGAGGCATTAATTACTCATGATTGTTTTCGTCAACTTCCTGAAGAAAAGGAGTCCTAGGATTCTGTTCTGGGCGCTAATTAAGATTGCAAAAAAGGCAAAATATTTGAAATGAGGTTATCACAAGAATGCTGAGTTGTGGGCAAAAGTCGGACCACGGGCGGGACTCGAACCCGCATCTTCTGCTTACCGGGCAGTTGCGTTACCACTTACGCTACCGGGGCCACTTTTGACCTCTCAGCTCAATGGCTATTTGTGCCATTGCCTTCGAGCACTCACACGTTCAACGTGATGAGCCGGTTAGCCGATATCGGCAGTGAACCGCAAGGCTGAAGGCTTTTTACAAGTTTTAGAGCTGTTTTTTGTTTGATAACTGCTGTTTTACGCCGCGCATACGAAAGTTATCACAAGAATGCTGAGTTGTGGGCAAAAGTCGGACCACGGGCGGGATTCGAACCCGCATCTTCTGCTTCTGAGAGGTCAAAAGTGGCCCCGGTAGCGTAAGTGGTAACGCAACTGCCCGGTAAGCAGAAGATGCGGGTTCGAGTCCCGCCGTGGTCCGACTTTTGCCCACAACTCAGCATTCTTGTGATAACTTTCGTATCGCGCACTGCGGCGTAAAACAGCAGTTATCAAACAACCGTCTAAATTTAAAAAAAGCCTTTTTCTGGACTAATATCAATTTGAGCAAATGAACCCAGTAGAGCATGAAAAGCTTAAACTCCGACTCTTATAGATTAAAGAGACCGCGCTAGACCACCACCACTTGTAACCGACACTTGTCCAACTTTTCTCATGGAGAAGATAAGGGGAGGGACGGATACCCATGCTAGAGGGAAAAGCCTCGTAACTCATGTTACAGGTCGTTTCAAATATGGGAAGCAGATTTGAGCTTAGCGCCTCAAGGCTCGTTCACCAGTATACACCTCTTCGCAAAAAGGTGGCTTGACCTGTTGACCCGAAAAATTTTCAATACTACAAAAAAATATTTTGGCAAAGGGCCGGTCTACGGAAGCGAATCGTACTGCCGGTAATGTCGTCTGGGGGTTGCAGGAGTGGTGGTGAGCTGAAGCCGAGGCAAGGAGCAGGAAAAAAGCTGCTTCGATTAGGGATAAGAAGTCTACCTATTCTGATGGCTCTTCCCCTAGCATCTACCTTGGCGAGTACCCCTCTCGATCAGCCACCGAAAGCGATTGATGTATTTGCCATTTTCCTTTGCTTCACTTTTGCTTATTGAAATTACTCCATTTTGGTCGTATGGGTACAGTCAGACTCATTTCCTCATTAGCGCGATCCTTTTTTTACCGTCGTACAAAAGAAGGTGCGTGATGAACTTGCACTGATAGGACAGATTCCCCCAAACCACGAGCACGGAGTGTGCTTCCAGTTGCAGCTATGAATCTATCTATAGGCAACGCCGAAGGCCGCTACCGTGCTCTCTAGCACCATTCTGCGTTTTGCGATTGGAATTGACCACTAGGATAGCATTCACACTTCGCGATGACGCGCGACGATGCGCTGTGTCGCGCTGTTGCGCGCGTCGACGCGCTACAATTGCAGCACCAGCGCTACAGACGCAGACGGCTGCGCTCGCGTCTATAGCATTGAGGTGCTTTTGCGATTGTAGCGCTTCGTCTTCGCTCATACACGCACGTTACGGCGCGTTATCGCGAAGCCTGAAGGCTACCTAATGAAACGCGGATGGTTTGAAAAAAAAATTTTTATTGTAATACTCTTCTAAAACGCGCGTTTGAAGTGCAGTAGCTAAAGTTCAGTAGAATTTTTGATAGTAATTAATAGCTAGAGAATTTGATAGAAAAGAATAGTAGCGAGAAGATGTGTGGCGTTATGCAAAGTGAAGCCGTATGTTCTAGATGCTCTACCGAAGCAGACGGCGCGCTCGCAACACACCGCTCGAGATACTCTCCAACAAAAGACAGGTCTTTCTCGTCATCAATCCATCCACGCTTATCCTCCATTTATTTCTCATGCAATCATCTCCCTTGGTTACATTTTAACATCAAATTGAAACTAAATACCAGTTACCAAAACTAATAAACTGGGGATCGGGTGTATGAAATTTTGATTAACAACCAAGTTTATATGCTACTTTTAATTCGATGCTCTATTTTTAATTCGATCGCCACTAGGAATGGCCGGTTAATTCTAATGAAAGTAATAAATGCACCTAATTACTTTTCAGCAAGACCATTGATGTTGTAAATGCTAGATCAGATTATTGTTCGGTGTTTTTTTTCAGCAGGCCGTGGTTTTTCGTAGTACTGTTTGTTTTCCTTTCCTTTTTTACTCATTTGAAATTTTTGGTTATCTGTTTTAGAGGGAATGGTTCCTAGTTATTATTCCTTTTTTGCTTGGACCTTTGCAATCGTTCCGCTGCGTTTTTGGTTCCTATTTTCTGTGGAATAATTAAAAAGCTTATCACGGCGCGCAGTCGGGGCGTGTCAGGCGTGTGGATGAATGAGAGGCGGCGGCTGCGTCTCTGTCAGTAGCAGGGCACGTCCTGCCGATCGATGAATTTTGCAGGATGCTCCCCTCTCCTCCTTAAATGCGGAAAAGTGGGGTCCAAACGCTCATTTTTGTCATCTTGATACTACATTTTCATGAATTTTCACTTTTAGACATGAAGTCCCCTCCGAATAGCAAAAACTTATCGGCGTTCTCATCATGTGCCACACAAATTTTTCGAGTTAGAGAAGAGGCCATTACCTGTGGGCGAGCCCAGTACACCCCCCCCCCCATATCAGAGAGCGACAAAGGGCTTGGCTGCACGCCGATTCTCTTACGCATACGTCTCTGCGTCTCTTTTGAATAGACCCTCGCCCTGTTGCAGCCACGCCTCTTGTGACCTTAGATATGGGCCGCGTCATTATCATGAGGCCAAACTCGTAATTCTGAAAATTTCGGAATTTAGTCGCTGAGATTCATATAACTCAGATCTTGTAATTTCAAAGTGATGCACATAACACATTGCATGTAATTATTAATTGAAGATTCCTTGTCAAATTTGCCCCTTATTTTTCTTTCTTGCATGCTAATAGGTGTGTTTCTCAGCTAACAGTTTCGAGTAATGTTTTTTCCAGGGTCATGCACTGGACGAGATTTTCTTCTGCATTCGAGCCCTGTCAGCAGTACATCCATTTGAGACGGCTCGAGATCGTTTACATGCTCGTCTTGCGGCGATGAAAAGAAAGGTTCGCTACATTCAGGTCTTTCACATAGCTTCTAGGCAGCGTTCGACAGCAGCGCGATCGATCGCGCCGTTTATCGACGCGATCGCGAAGTCTGAACTGAACGCTGCCTCACAGTCCTCATCATTGGGGATTGTCGAGGTCGCAATCAGCGGTTCCCACCTGCGGCCTTCCCACCAGTGGCTGATTCCTTCCTACATCGATCATTGCTCGATCACCATTGGTAGAGCAAGGCAGCCGGACGCGAGCTCGTGCCGCGCTGCGCTCGCCGCCCCCGACAAATTGCAATGTTACAAACTATACATTTCATGACGTGTATTGTGGGCGAAGGTGGTGTAGTGGTAAGTAGCAGTAGTAAGTTACCACGGTCCGGAGATTAAATTCTAGCGGGCTTGATTGGCCCTGGTTCTCGCCGAGGCCGACCAAGCCATCTGTCCTTTACGTAAATTGGTGCCAGAATCGTCGTCGGGAATGATAAGAATACTGAAGAATGTTACAATCGCTACGGCACTCCATACGAGTCAGTGCATAGCCACATCGCATTCAATCCACGAGGACACAACCTCGTTTGGAAACCCGAGATAGGAAGTCGTGTTTTGGCTAGGGAGAGGCCGGAAAAACGGAAGTCGTATTGGGGGAGTCCTCTTCAGCACCGATATGTTTGTCTCTGCGCTGTTTAGGGCGTGTCAAACTGCTTTGTCTTTGTTTGCAGGGTGTATATTTAATGTATAAGCATTTTATTTTAACGAGAAAAGTAGCTTTGGTACTACTGTAGCTAACGCGAAGGTGAAACGAGGATAAAGTCTTCGGCCATTAATCTCTCCACCCTTTCTTGGTGGAGCACGCTCCTACGAAGTCGTAACCCGACTTCATCGACATGCTGACAGAAGCCATCCAGTGAGTTTTATGACTGCAGCCAGTTCCAAAATTCGATGTTTCTTATTATCCCAGACAAATGTGGTACCAGTTTACCGTACCCGAGGGAAGGAATGCTTTGTTGACCTGGGCGTGAGCCGATCGGGAATTTAATACCCGTACTGTGCACATGGTAAGCCTTCCATTTGCTGCTACACGCCTCTTCCCGGAAAGAAATTGATTTTTTTATTATTATCATTCGTGATACCTCAGGGTTCTTATCGGTAACCTGGTGAACCGGTCTACCTTCGGCCGCTTGATCAACTAAAGCCTGCCATTATAATCTGGGGCCTCATGCCATTTTGAGTGTGATTTTCTAAACCGGTCATTAGGCGGGGCGAGCAGATGTACACCTCAACATGTTTTCATCACTCATGAAGGCCTCTGGTACGCAATCATCGCTCGGTATGAATGAAGGTTGATTGTTTGGCATCTGTGTGTGCGCCAAGCCAGCTATTGTTTTTCCCAGCTATTAATTCTATGGGAGGAAAAGTGATCATGAAGAGCTGTGCCGTTTTTCTTCACGAAATACTGAAAGGAACTTATCCTCAATCACTTCCAATTTCTGCTTAACTGTTTTTCTTTCCTGAACTGATGCAAGTTGTGCGAAGATATTTTGTAAGATCGTTTGATTCGTAGTCGACTTATAGCGTGGACAAGTTAGCAACACTTCTGATGTATGAGATGTGTGAAGTTGGCGAGAAGAGCGAAATTAACCGCGACATTAGGCAGTGACTGATCGACCAGTAGCAAAATATGGCCTTAGACACGGAAGGGCACGAAAATTGGACCGATAACGTGTTGAACCGTCTTCCCAGTCATTTCTTGATCAACACCGAAATGCTAGGTGAGTCGCAGTCCTGTTTCATTCTCTTTCTTCAATCGGCTGCCATTTAGCTATCTGCTCCGGTATCACCGCGGCCGAAATGACTTAGTTTTTAGAGCCTCAACTTATTTTGATCGTATCGATTTCATCACTCAAATCCAATTATGAATTTGTTCATTTCGGCTGACTATTTCGTAGTAATCAACAACCTGTTGACTTTACCTGATAACTGAAAATTGGATATGGAGTCGTTCCCGGAGGTAACATTACAGAATTAACTAGCTTATTTTGGCTTCATATTTTCTTTGACTGACTTATCCTTCACTTTTGAGCTTAACCGCCCTCCCCTATACACACTTTTCTATTCAGTGTCTCGGAGCGAGCCATTGCCCAACTAGCCGCTTTGGTAGAACAGGAAGTTTCACCGGTTTCAGCTGGACAGCTTGTACAAATCGCTGCACTCTTCATTTATGCAGTGCACTGTAATGGGATCGTTGGTGAGTTGTTTACTGTTCTGTAATTACTGCCCCTTCCTATTGCTTACTACCGAGATTATGAGATGAGGTTCTATCGTGCAAGGTTTTTAAAGAAAATCGCCCATGAGTAGATGCGTGTGATGGGCGGCGTGGCTAATATTGATATGGCCATCGTAAGGTCAGCTGATGCGCCGCTTTTTCTGCTTTCTTTTCGAATAGCTTTGGCGAGCCAAGTCAGTTGGGCTTGGTGTGCACCAAAAATGATACACAGACAGAATTTTGTGCAGACCATCTTGTGAGGTTTTGGAATTTCCAATAATGAGAGGCTTATTTGCACCACTTTGGCATTATTAATTGAAGAACCTGTGAATGTTCCTAAATATGTAATTTAATGCTTAGTATTTGATGCTGATAGGAATTGTGTAATATTGAAACTGCTTCAGGAGAAGAGGACGTGTGCAGCGTTCAGCAGCAGCAAGCAGTTCACGCTCTTGTCAGTGTATTTGGAGTGTTTTTACGTCCAATAGCTCTTCGAGTTGATGAAATCGATTCATGGGTCAAGGGTTCCACTGAAGTGCCTTTTGTGGTATGTTCGGTTGATTGTGTTCTAATTTTTGCTAGTTAAGTTTTTCTAATGTGAAAGGTGCGGTGATTATGACGCTGGCCCCTGGCGAGACGGCAGTCGCCCCCGCCCCGTAGTTTGAGCCCCGCGTGAGTTTCATTTCGTTGCATAAGCGCGGTATTCGTACTTCCAAGGTAGCAATGGGACACGCACAAAAAGGTTGTGCGCATGTTTTGGCTTGCAGAAATATTTATCCGAGCAGGGGGCAGTCGTGATGCTGTACCGCACATTTCGAGTGTCTACCGCTCCCATTTTACGAACTCTTTATCTATTTATTTATTTATGCGCGAAGCGCGAAAAAAAATTTAAATAAAGCAGTTTAATGAACAAGTATACATCCAAGCGTTTAGGCAAATGATTCAGGCAGCATAAACTAGAGAGAGAATTGTCAAGTAGTAGGTATGAAATCCTCTGAATCAGATTAGCGTTTGATAGATGGCACGTAGCCACAAAAAAAGAGGGATTTACTAGATGGATGGTTCATACTTTGCGTCACAGTTTTGAGCGTTCTGAGTGTACACCAGATCCTCGAGAGACAAGGAAAATGTAGAGATCAGCGCCTTGAAGCCAAGCAGCAATATACTACATTATTTTTATACCCTATACCTATACTATATCCAACTCTTTCGTAATACTCGAAACGCTTGTGTTCGACACGTAGAGCTCTCTACTCGCTAATAAGGCAGCGTTCATACTTCGCGACAGCAGTGACGATCGCCAGTACTGGTCAGAGCGCACCCCAAGGTTATTACTTGCACCGCTCCGACTTTGCTGAAGAGGAGGCACTCCTGTTTTTTTTTATTTCCTTTCAGTTGCAATTGACTCAGGTACTAGAGTTCGTTTTGACTCAAGGAAAGGTGAATGAATGGCTTTTCTTTTCTATTTTCTTTTTTGATTCAGGATAGAAATGAGCAAAAAGCAAGCAAGCTTAGTGTAAGTTTCTTATTGTTCCTTTTTCCATTCTTCGAGCTTATACATAATCTTATGAAGTTTCCTCCTCCTGGATATTGCATAAAAGTTTGATTGGCTAGGTAAATTCCTTTCTGTTTCTTTTTTTCATTGTTTGAACTCACTTTGGCCAGTAGGAAAGTTTCAAGACACTTATATAAATTGAAACAATGAAAACAAAAGAAACAAAGAGAAGCTCACCTATTAAATGAAGTTGCACTTATCCCGGCCTAAATAAAAGGTGAAACCATCTCCTCCCTTATATTCCAGATCCTCTTAGGTAGAGAAAGTCCTCAGTTTCCAGCTAGTAGCCATTATTAAGAGAAAAAAGGTATTACAAGTTGGATTTCCTTATTTATCAAAGCGAGCGGTCCAAGTAATAATGTTGGGGCGCGCTCTGACGCATACCGACGATCGATCGCCACTGCTGTCACGAAGTATGAACGCTGCCTAACACCGGTGCGGTAGCGTACGCTCAAAATGATGGGTCGATACTTATGCTTTCCTTGTTGCTCAGAACGCTGACGCGTAGTACGAGCGCACCCTTGGAATTGATCATAGGGAGCGGTGTTCATAAGCGACTTGCAACAAATGGGGAAGATACCGCCCGCACCAACTGCCATGGTGCCCTTAATGCGATATACGGGGTCTGGTAGTATTCCAGCACTTCGGGTACAGGTATACCGACAATCCGGCGTGGAACCGGCAGTGTGGCCATAAGCACTACCGCACCGCCACTAGGCTTTGGAGTCAGAACTGGCGTACTCACTGAGCGCAACAGTTCTAAATATTTATTTCGCAGCACTATTTCGCTATGCTTCTAATGTTCAAGGCTTTTGTTTTCAAGAAAAACGCACGAAATCTGAATACGGAAATTCAACCAAATTTACGTCGAAGAAATTCAGTCGTGCTTCTAGCTTCTGATTTAGCCGTCCCGATTGATAACTAAAAGAATATTTAGGTGTCGCGTGTTCTGCCAGCTGTTTGTGTACTTTGCGAATGGTTTTCCTGTCCTTTGGCGTCGGCAATTTATCAAACGATGCCGTCGGTTGAACCATTACCGCTGTCGATTGTCGACATCGACACCTGGCAGCTACTTGCGAACATCGCCAATGAACTGGCTCGGCTGCAGGATGGTGGTGAAATGGTGAAGATAGAAAATAATGCAGGTATGGCATGAAGAGATGTTTGGGAGGAACTTGAGCAGAAGGATGGGATACGGTAACCAGGCGTACATCTTAAAACTTTCAGGCTCTGATAAAGCGTGTATCCTACCTGAATTGGCATATTTGTCGTCGTTCTCGAGTGTATTTCCATCGATTCCACGAACACTTCATTATGTCGATGCTAACAACGAAACTGCAGACTCGGTAAGTGCCCACAGTATTTTTTAACCTCAAGTCACATTATTTCCGTTTTACAATTCTATCTCTCATTTCGAATATGCTGTAGGAAAAGTTCATCCTATCACTTCTGCGCGGACCTCAGTGCGCGGCGCATACCAAAGTCAGCGTGATCGGCGCTAAACGAACCATATCCTGCTCCTGCTCCACCACAGGATACGTTCTACATGCGTTCCTGGCTATTCGAACACGCTCACTTGAAACGGTGCACAGGAAACGGGTTTTTCGCGCGGCTGGGAGTGCTCCCTAAGAAATCCCCATCGCGAGATCTCATGAATCCCGAGAGCTTCAGGAACAGTTCAATAGGTTTTTAGAAAGAGAAAATCTTGAGAAGCTCGGATCCGTTCTCAGATTTGTGAAATGTTGAGTTACAAAAAAATATATTGATTCAAACCTGTTCAACTTGAACTTCAACCCTTCACTCCCCAACGAATCCCTATGGCAGATTTCTCTGTGATTTTCGCGACCTTCATAAACATTTTAGTACTTTCAGGAAGACCAAACCTTCTAATTTACCAATACGCTCTCCTCTTCCCCACAGGTCCGCTTTTGAGGAAGTTATGGTCCTTCAAAGACACCCTACTTTGCTGAAAATTCTCGCTCCATGGCTAATAGCCGTTTGCTCCAGTCACGGCTGCAATTACGTACGCATCTCTGCTACCGTACTCCACATCTCGGGGTTAATGCATTTTAGGCGTATTTCTTTTTTGTTTTCTTTTTCTGTTATACCGCTTTTTGTTTTTTGGTTTTAATCATAGTCTCATTTAACTCGCATTTATGCTGTGTGTATGCTACTCATCGTGTTTTGATACAAACGCTTGTACATAAGTAAATCAAGTCAATTTAGGTAGGACTGTTTATATCTATTTTTTATATCTAATTGTTTATATCTAATTTCAGGAATTATGTGACGTCAAACAGTAAAAGGGGGGCGGGGGATCGTACCGAACCCCCAA
>MU915642.1:6508-18379 GCA_036418165.1 Cooperia oncophora
GAGAGAGAGAGAGAAAGAGAAACAGAGAGAGGGAACCTCAGAGTGAACGCGGATAATTGGTATGGCTAACAATTAAATAATAAGGAACCGTAGTTGTGTGAAATTTCTCAAAAGCCCCTCTGAAGCATGCGTGACTAAGTGGACGTGCCTAGGGTTTGAGTGTATAAACTTTGCTTGTTAGAACATCCAATATGTGAAAAGTGGGCGTAGAAACGGTCGATTAGGGAAGAAGCTGGGACAGGATCAGTGTCCGTGCAAAGCCTTGCATGATGAAATATATGCTCACGGAGCGTACCAGGGAACTCGCTCTTGTAAGAGTGTGATGGCATCCATAACGACAACGTAAATCAGTGAGAGGGCTCGGAAATCTGGTGTGACCCAGCGGTAGTATTCATTAAGCGCCTGCAGCTGTCTCTGAGTTGAGGCAGAGGATGCGCAGTAATCGATAAGCTCCTAGGGGTGGATGTTACGTAAATACACGAAGAGTAGCCGTGTCATTCCGCACCGCAGGCTTCATGGGTAGATAAAGGTAAGGCATCGGATGAAATGTATGTATGTGTCCTCGTGGCTTTCTAGATCGTTTGAGCACCTCAGCAGATCTGCTTGATTCGTGAAGAGTTTCACACAGCTTTTATTCCATTTCATTTTGAGAGTATAAATTTGAAAAGGCATTTAAATTTTCCGGCACTACTATGTATTGTATCAGCGGCGTTATGGAACAGACTTATCGTTTCGCGGCGGCCCTCATCTTGTGAGCTTGTACAGGTTTTGATGTCTTCTGTGGTCTTCAGTTTGGATGCTATTGTTCCTCGTGTAAACGCAACGATGCGGGGTCTGAGTCGTGTCAAAACGTCCTCCCACGCGATAATAGCCCTTGCTCCAGTAAAGAAACGGATCACTAACGCAGGTAGCCATTGAGGGTGCTACGTTTTCTCGCAGTGTCTCCCTAACTGCTCTAGCACACCGCTCGGCACGAGACCTACATATACATGCGCTGGAGTTGAAGCAATTATAAAGGAGCCGTCACTGGGGCACACACATGCGTTAGCCTGCGTGCAGACTTTGCGGCAGCGTCGACCAGCGACCACCAGCGTTTCCGTTTCGAGCGGGAGCCAGCGTCAGCAGATACGAAAGTGTATCGATCTAGGGAATGCCCGCGTAGACCACCGTCCAGAAATGGTGAGTACGGGTAAGTAGCAAGGTAGTAGATAGCTGGATAGACATCATGACACGGCGTGTGCAATGCACCGTACAACTAAGCATAGAATGGAGCATTTCTTTATGCAAAAGGTAGTGCAGCTGTGCTTTGCCGTAGCACGCACCGCAATCTCACGACGCCTAATGCAGCTGTTTGCTACCCCCCCCCCCTCCCTGCCATTCTCTCCATTCCTGGACGTTGTTGGTCGCTGGAGTTCATTAGATCGATATCTATACGTTAAAAATCGCTGGCCCTGGTGTTCGCTCGGAACGTTGGTATATGCTAGTGGTCGCTGGTGGACGCTGCCACGAATTAAGAACGCGCACCCTGAAGTGGTTCTAGACTTAAGATGTGATGTTAGTGTTCAGTAAGTCAAACTACCCTCGGGGATAAGTTAGATAAATCCAGCAAATTCAGTGACTTGGGTATTTTGCTACCGGCGCCTATGACGCAGGCATCCACACTATTTCAGCTAGGCGGATGTGACTTTCGTGGACGGGAGGTCAACCTACGCCTGGATACCTACTGTTCACACGAATCGAAGACATAACCTCAACTTCGAAAGCTGTGCAGTAAAGGATAAATAGTGCCAAAAATTGCAGAGTGACGAAAAGCATTAGACATTATTGATCTATTTCCGCAATTCTGTAAATCTTCGAAACTGATACGTATTCGATCGTTTTCGTCAACTCTGCAATTCGTTATTTATTCAGTTCGTCAGTTCTTCCTAATAAGTGTCGGAGAGAGCGGTGCCGATAGTAGTACGGAAAGTAGAAGAAATATGAATTGCTTTCCTTGGAAGCGATTGTGTAAAGAGTCTCTTGAAGGCAGCACCCTTAGACACTTGTTATTCCCACGCCCTCTTTAAATATCGCAGCTCCCTGTATGGATGGTGGACGTGCTAGTTTTGCCACTCAAAAATGCGAGAGAGTAGCGGCGCCCGCTCGTGAAGAGTCGGCCACCCCGCCCACCTGGCGACCACTACGCCCAACTTCATTTCTAATGGTTGCCTGATGGTGCGGTTGTTCCGCTTCTAACTCTCTCCACTCGAATGGTGAGAGTGAGGTGATAAGGGAAAACAGCTGATACCAACAAGTGAGAACTTGTGCAACTACTTGCTACCTTGTTGCCACTGTCTATGCTCCATAACTTATCAAATTGAACGCGCGCTGCCTTTAAGACACTTATGGTTAATGACCAACGTATAGCGCCACAGTTACGCTCCAATGGGCGAATACAAACAGCTTCGGGGTCACTGTATTGCCTACGGTGTGCAACTACACGGCTACTCTTCGTTATTTACGTAAGATCCGTGCCGTGTTGTTGCAACCATATAACGTCACAAGGAAAGCGATCAAATGCAATCTCCAGGTCTAGAAGGGCTACACGTACGGGCTCCTGCTCCTTACAATGTTTCCCCAGCAGAAAGCGAGTGGCATATATGGTGTCGATGGTGCTAGCCATACCATTTGGTGGAGAGCTGGGTGATTTCGCAAATACGACCATCGACAAGCGCGAAAAGAATTTCATGGTGTGCAAGTATAGACGAATTGGACGCCAAATTAAGCACTCTGCCAGACTGTCCTTCTTCTTCCATATCGGAATCGGGCGCAGTTTGACGGCAGAGGGGGAGAGATTTTGCACTCCTGCTTTCCTGACGCCATGCCATTTTGCTAGTTCCCAGTGACGTGTCGACCTATCTAGACAGCCTCTTCTCGACAGGTTTTAACATGATAACTTGATGACCTTGCTCCAGCTTCACAAGACTTCAGGTTTCGCCAGAGTGAGACACACAAAACGGAACTGAGGAAGCAATGATAGTACGAATCGCTCCACCCCTCTCGGCTCTGCAGCCCCCTTTAACACCTCGTTCTACTCAACGATCTGGTCGAAGAGTTTTCAGCCATTCTGCCGCGTGCCAGTGCTGTGGTCACCCCAAGTCAGCCAGGTCGCCATGCCTGTATTCTTACCTGTGTTCACCTTTTTCATAGCCGCTTCCGTATTCCCCCCTCATATCGTTATGCAGATAGATGCAGAACATAGCTAGATGGGTGATTTCCATTTCGGGATCCCTATACCTCGCTCTCACTACGGGATATTCTTTGCCGCACGCCGCTTCTCGCTTCCCGGTACTCGCGCCAGTTGTCAGCCGACTTCTTCAAGATACACGTAGTCGAGTCTCTTATTCTCGCGAAGTTTCGCTTAGATTTTGTTAACGGTCAATCCTGCTTGTCAATTTCCCGCTGTCCGTACTGCTCATGCGCAGTTCTAAGCGAGAATTCTGCATAATCGATTGGATGGCTCTGTTTCAGACTGCCTCTGGCAAGTACTTGATCGCTGTGCCCGATAAGCACAATGTCTATTCGTGTCCTGGTGCTCTCGCTGCACAAAATGAGGCGAAGCAAGGCTCACGAAACTTTGAAGTGTATATTCTGCATTTTCGAGAACTCGCTCTAAGTCGGCGTTCCGTGATTTCTAATACAATCCACCATAGCAAGGGCAATCGTCTTTCGCACAATCCATTCAATTCGCTAGCCACAATAATGGTGTATCCTAGCTACACTTCAGCTGTCCTCTATTCAAGAGTCCGGAAGTCGTCCTTGGACTGCTCGGAGAGCCCAGGTTGCGGTCATATGCATAGAAGAGTCTTTGTTCGTTGTCGACAACAATCTACATCAAATCGTTGCCGAAAGAAACTATACTAGAGTTCGAGTCGCAGAACAGCTGAGAAGCAATTACAGCTACACCATTTATAGGGTTCGTGCCATTGACAAGGACGAGTTTGAAGCCAAGACCACTTTCTCTCCGACAAGGCACAACTCTTCTCCTGCACTGCCCAAAATCGACTCTCCTGCGCTTTGGCCCTTCTGCCAGCTAATATGAGCTTGTTGGTCGACGTCCAGCAGTCAGTGTTGCAGAGCTGCCAAACGTTGCCAGACTCTCGGGTTGCCCCACCCCCTCCCCTTACCACGACGCCGTCCTTGCAACGCACTACGTTTGACACTCGCCGAGCCTTACTAGTACAAGTCGGCTCCCATGGAACGCCGTAGCATTATTTTGCACTTCATTCGTCGTCTTGAACTTTGTGATATGACACGGTATATTCGTAGGTCGCCCCGTCTCAAAGGGCCCGCCACCTGCGTCCAGGAATCCACGCTCACCCTACAAGGGAGGCCGTTTAGGACATGGTGACCTGTTTGGAAATGTTTTTTGCGTATTGTAAACCCAAACGAAAAAAGTTCTTCTCTGCTGAACGTTACTTCGAGTGCCAGAAAAATCGAAAGAAATTGCTCAGAATGACTTGTCTTGTCCTTCTTATTCAGCTCTGATCCAGCTGTAAAATTACGTGTGTTTAGTTTACGAGTATGCTTCAAGTGTGCATGGAAAGCAACACTGTTGCTAGCAGGGTGCCCGGAAAGCTCTGTGAAACTTCAAGCAGCTCATTTGATATTTATTTCCAACAACAAATGATAGATATTCATCTTTCTTCCTTTTTTCCTTGGCGTTTGTCCCAGTCTGAGGCGGGCCGCTCTTTTTTATGCTGCGCCACTTCTTCTTCGGATGCCTAGTCGGGGTAGGTGCCAACTACCAGCAAGTCCGCATGCAACGTGTTTAGCCATCGCTCTTTGGAGCGTCCCTTAGGCCGTTTTCCGGTCACTTCAACTTGAGTCCAGTCGTACGGACGTGTGTTCACGCGCAGTACATTGGCCGTACCAACGGAGGCGAGATTCGTGCATTTACTCGGCTACCGGAACTACACCAAATCTCCTCTGTATCCTCTTCGTAAAGCCGGTCGTCCAGCATCCATACGCGAGAAGTCAGCCGTCCAGCGCAGCATTTTCATTTCCATCACTCCGAGGCGAGCCTCCACTTCCTTGGTCGTGGGCCAGCATTCACCACCACAGCATGCACCGTATATCCCGACAGCTCGAACGACGGCTTCTCTAGACTTTTGATTTGATGCGTTCTGGTATAGTGTCACCGCAAGGAATGCCAGCCATGGAGCGCCATTTAGAGCAGGCCACACTCACACGCGCGCTCACTTCCGAGTCTAGACTGCCATCAGACGTAAGTATAGATCCGAGATAGAACGTCGTCGTACGCGTCAGCTCATTGCCATTGACCATAAGAGAACCGGACTCACCTGAGTCGGTTGTCAGGTACTATGTTTTCTTGACGTTTATCCTGAGTCCGATGTTCGCCAAGCGCTCACCAGGTCTGCACCTGTTGCTCGAGATAATTCTTGTCGTCACATCACATCGTCAGCGTAAAGAAGCGTTCAAGGGGTCAATTTCTGAAGGTCTCGTATGGCATCCATGGCGACAACGAAGAGGAGGGGGAAGAGAGCAGGTAATTGATGCAATCCCCAATGTGAGAGGGAATTCCATCGAAATGCCTGCTGATGTTCGTACTCTACTCGTTGGGCCTGGAATACAGGATGCGCACCTCTCAATAAGTTCAGGGAATGCTGTACTATCGTCAGGGGTACCATATGATCTCACGCGGGACGTGATCGAGTACCTGCCAAGGAGGCTAGATGGACATGCTTCCGCTTTTCACGATGCTTCTCCAGCAGAGGACGCGCCGGCACGTTTGGTGTCGATGGTGCCACACTCGGTCACGAAGCCACACTGGTTGATAGAGAGCTGGTCTATCACTACACGAGTGTCAACAATTCGCTCAAAAAATTTTCTCGGTGTGCGAGAGAAGGCGCGTTGGACGATAACTAGAGCAGTCTGCAGCGGCCGCTCATCTTCTTCCATATCGGAACCGTTGAGCTCTCTTGCCAGCCGTCGGGCATTTTCTTCTCTGCAGCGACCTAAAAGAACTTCGTCAATCATTGAGCAGACCAGCTGTTTGACTTCCACACTTTGGCCGCCATGTCGTCACAGCCTATTGCCTTGCCTGGCTTCATTTTCGTGAGATCCGCTTCCGTTTTTTCTGCTGCTATCTTCTACGGAACCGTGTACTGGTTAGGCGTGAGGTATGGTCCGGATGTGTATGTCCTACTGTAGAGATTTTGTTAAGTAGTTGCGCCATCGCCTTGACACCTTCTTTCGGTCCATCAAAGAGGGACCTTCTCGTCTTTGACGCCTAGGAACTTCTCCACGTCCTCGGTCTGGCGGTGACGAGCTTCGACAAGTTCGTAGATGTGACGCGCGCTTTCAGCTTCTCACCGACATCTTCGAAGTGAGCGGCTTACGCAACAGCCACAGCCTTATTTGATGCACACTTTGCTTCGTGGTATCTTCGCCGGTTGTCAGCGGACTTGTCCGCGAGGAACAATAGTGCTTCTTCTTCTCTCGGACCGTCAGTGTGATGCGTCTGCCCACTTCATGCCTGCTCGTCGGTTCTACGTTCCTTCAGGCATCGTTGTGCCAAGTTCGGACCGAGCGGATGAGCTATGGCTTCAGCAGCATTTTTCCAGCTGTCGTCGACTTTTGTGACGGCAGGCAGCCGAATGCAAGCGATTACAGCTGAATTCTTTTCTTTCACATGCCACCACTTGATTCTCCCAGAACGACATGGCTCGACTTTTTTCGACCTCCAGCGTCGCCGCGATCTTCAGCGTGCCGATCGACGCGGAGTTGCCTAAAACTCCGCGTCCGTGAAACTCCGTGTCTCGTACGGCACGACTTTCTCTTCTGTAACAAGCCCCTGATCGCGATACCTAACAGGAGCAAAGTTTGTGTTCTGGCATTGCCGCTGTGGAAGGCGATGAGGTGGGAATCGCGTCTCGGAGTTTTGCGTTCGCGTTTGCGATGGCCAGATTATGGGCTTCTGCATATTCCAGGATGCGTTCGCCATCGACGTTACGTGTCCATAACCGAAACCACCATGACAGCTGTAGCCGTCTTTCGTAGCGCCTACGTGCCCATTTAGGTCACCAGCGAACAATGACAGCGTCTTCTGACGGTATCTCAGCTGTCTTCTCCTCGAGCAGAGACCAGAACTCGTCCTTTGATTGCTCAGTGCATCCTATTTGTGGGCAGAAAAGAAGCCATGCAGTCGTTGCTCGACAGCTAAAATAATTTTCCACCAGGCGGTCATTATAACGCTATCGAGTCACAGAAACGTTGAGAGACGATCACAGCCACATCGTTGGTAGTTTTTGGTTTGCCAAAAGAATGGCTTCGGAGCCGCGACTAATATCTCTCGACTTACAACTGGACCATCTTGTTTCCTGCACGCACAGAGATCTACTCGCCTGCGCTCTAGTGCCTCTGCCAACTCGCATTTGCGTGCAGTCAACGTCCCACATTTAACGTTGCAATGCAAACTTTCCGTGCACTGCGGGACTTTGGACTAGCTTAGTTACCCCAGATGTCGTCCCTGCATCGTAGACCCTCGCACACCTTTTCACACTCGTAGGGCCTTGGGAGTGCGCGTCAGCTCTAGCTGACGCCGTAGTATTGATTGTAGAAAATTGTGGCATAGTCAAACATGAGTGAGGTGACTTGGGTGTTCGTAGGTCGGCCCGTCGCAAAGGCCTGTCACCTGCGTCGCATGTTCACGTTCAGCCAAGCTCGCAGAAGCAAGTGGCACCACGTGGAGGAGCGTGCTTCACCACATTGAATAGGAATTCATACTTATAGCAAACATTGCACATTCTTGAATTCGATTTCTCTTGAATTTTGGGCGGGATCACACAGCGTTGCAATCGGAATGAAGTGGGTACCGAGGATGCGGGGCGCACTCAACATCTGATCTAAACTTGCATGCAAGCGAGCTATTAATTCCTATAGCGGATAATTTCGAAGTGTCTTAGATCCAGCGTAGGTGACAATGCTTCTTCGCCGATTAACCGAAATAGCAGTCAGAACGGCAAAGATGAATTAAAGTCATTGGGAATCGTGTGCGCCAGCACAATGGTCAGGAAATGGAGAATAACACTCAACCAGCATTCGGAAGATCAGCAACGTATTCGCGGTAGGAGGGGATCGAATAGGCATCTTTCTTTGTGGAGTATTGGGGGCCGATATCTTTTTCTTGACCTTGGTCAGAAGGTTAGAGGTAAGCAGTGCCCGCATCTGGCTGTTTTGATATACCAATAGTAATCAGTGTGATCGATTCAAGATGATGTGAAAGTTGCGATTGCGTGCTCACTCCAACCTACCGAATCCCACCCCGACTGCGATGTTACCAAGTATACATGGCTCTAGCAAGTATTCTTCCTTGTAGAATTGCTAATCAAAAGTCATTAGGTCCATTCTATGTCATTTTAGAGCTGCTAGCTTCGAAGGAAAACTCAACATCTCAAGCAGTCACCCAAGCACGCAGTTTATTCCACAGCTGCGTCACTGCTGAACAAAAATGGAGGGCCGAAAGAACTTCTGGTATAAAGTACGTTATGAGAAAGATCAGGGTGAGCAACTTTTTTCAAAAACATCAATATCAGTTGCTAACTTGAGAAGAGCTGTGACGCCGGAGTGAAGTGCTTCCCCCGTGACACGCAAGATCCTGCAAACTCATTGCTCGCCCCCTGACAAGAGAGGTCGTTCAGGACACAGAGAGCTTTTTGGAAGTGACTAGTTGCATGACGTCGGGGTCCACGCACTGACCGCACAACTAGGTTCATTTTTGCCGAGCGCTACTGTGGATGCAGAGAAAGAAAGAAGAAATTGGTCGGAATGTGCAATCTTAACCTTCTTATTCAGCTCTGGTCTAGCTTTTTCGAGTACGCATAGTCTGTGGGGTGTTCCTTCAACTGCACATGCAAAACAACGTTAAGTAGGGCCAAAATGCAACAACTCACTTAGCATATAATGAGCACATTGGACAAATTGCCGCACCGCTTAGCAGTTAATTACCATCGGATCAGCTGGTTTCAAGAGCAATATACTACTGAGTAGCGCTTTTTTCATTTCTTCATAGTTCTTTCTGAAGAGGTAAGACTTATAGGTAACGAAAATAATCTTTTTTTTGGTAGAGTGCGAGCAGTGCTTGTTCTAGAGTTCTGCCACCTTTTCACTTGTGTTCCCTAATCTTGAACAAGCGCTTCGCGAATATGTCGTCAGTATGCTCCTGTTTCTGTCGAAGATCCCTGTGATGTTGTCGCGGACTTTGTTCATGCTCGAAACAGTGTGTTTTCATAGTTTTGTGCAATCGCCGCGATTTCTTTCACATTGATACTGACCAGCAATGCGATTTCAGGAGTAGACTCGCACACTTCCTGGAGCCCTTGATAAGGGCTTTATTTTGGGAGCTTCAAGCAGCTCCGTCCCGTTCTTGCCTTACTGCTCTGCAGAGTACCTCCGCTCATTCCGCTCATTCGCGCCTGTGCACCGGTGGTGGCCGGTTGCTCTTACATTGATTTCTGACCGTGCCGCCCGTCTCATTTTTTTCAACAATTTTCTTTCCAACTACTATTCCTACTACTGGTTTGCTACTTCTACTGGTAGCTCTACTACTGTCGGCGCTTACCACTTCAACGTTGTATCTGTCTGCATTCTGTGTCGAACGTCTCATCTACCTTGTTGCCTTGCTCGAGCATCACGGTGGCGGGGTGCGATCCTGGAAGGAATATTGCCACCACGGTGTATTTTTTTCTGATTGCGTTTTATCAGCTTTCTCTATCATTCCGTCGGTATTACAATGGAGACGCCCTTGTCTGCCGTTCGTGTTCAGGACCGTCCAGTTAAACGTTCCTGTATCGATTCTTCACCTACCGCACCGCCGGCGGACTTCGATCGGGACGTGACCATGTTGCTTGGTGATCAGACTCTACCGCAACATCTACGCTCTGTGCTCGCCACCCTTTTGGAAGACCGCAAGTTGCTCAATTCAGTTCTTTGTCGCAATAGAGAGCTTGTGGAAGAAGTTTCTCTGCTAAGGGCTCAAAACGCCGAATTGAAAGCTGCCATGTCTAAAACTAGTTCTAATTGTGCCTCTCACCAATCAGATGTTCTTTCACAGCCTACTGATCATTCATTAATTCCCTCGTCTGTTGCTTATGAGGAACTGGAGCGGAAACGCTCAATTGTTTTGATAGGTGTCCCAGAATCTTCTGCTGCCATGCCTAGTGATCGGCTAGTAGGTGATATTAATTTCTTAAAGCGCATTTTTAACTTCCTTGATGTCGAATGCTCACCTCTATCAGTGTATCGCATGGGCCGTCCTAATTCGTCATTTCCGCGACTTATGAAGGTTGTTTTGCCTACTACTTTTTTGCAAACCAAATTTTACGTCGTGCGCCCCGTCTGAGGCACTTCTCAACTCCTAAAATTTTTATTAGGCCCTCCCTCACCCGGGAGGAGAGGAGGAAAGCAAGTGTTGAAAGACGGGCCCGACGCAACAATTTGTCCAAGTCTGTATCTCAAAGCAATCGTGTTCATAGCAATGCCTCTCCAGAACTTATTAATGTATCCGACACAAGTGTTCACACCGCCTTGTCCCATGCAAGTATGCGCAGCCCGTCAAACGTGTAGAGCCTCGCCGGAACCAAGAACGTCGCTTGCTATGTCTCTCAGCAAACATACGATCAGTTCATAAAAATGGAAATGCCCTTTCTTATTTAATTGAACATTCTGATTTCGATATTATTACTCTGTCCGAGACATGGCTTAGTGAGGGCGTTCAGTGGGGGCCTACTTACAGGAACTGTTGGACGCAGCATGAGGTATTCAGGTGTGACCGCTCATCTCGTAAAGGTGGGGGTGTTGCTATCTTAGTCAAGAAAACCTTATTTCCGAGCCATCGTTTTTCGAGAATGTCACCCCAAATCATATGAAATTTTGTGCGTCGATTTTTTTACACCGCTAGCTTACATCCGTATTATAACTGTATATAGAGCCCCCTCCGCATCAGCTATAGCTACCAGTCAGTTGTTTAAAGCAATTAGTGATCTCATTTCTTCCGACCGTCACTGCATATACAGGCCGCGGGCCGGCGCCCCCGCGCCATTTTAATTTAGCGGACATCAACTGGTTAAGCTTCGCTATAAATACAGATTGTTCTACTGTTTCTCGATCCTTTATCGAACTATGCAAAGCCCACTTCCTGACCCAACATGTCAAGGTGCCCACTTTGGGCAGCAATATTCTCGACCTAATTCTGTCCACTAGTGAAGACCTAGTGCATAGTTTGACAGTATCCACACCTGTGGGTACCAGTGACCATAACTGCATCATCTTTGAGCTAAATGTGGCAGTTCCCAAGGAGTTATTTGTAAGGAAGAGAAATTTCAAAGGTGCCAACTATGATGTGATCCAAAAATATCTAGCTGATATCGACTGGTACGGTTCCCTTTTTTTCAAAAAACTTTGTCCTGTTCAGTTGAATGACAAATATGAGCTTTTCATTTCAATACTGCATCACTGCATTTCGTTATTTGTCCCTCTATCATACGTTCCAATAACTAAATCGCATCTGCCGCCCTATCTCCACCGGCTTTACCTCAAGAGGAGGGCTGAGGCTTGGGCAGCTGCTACTACGCGTGGTACACCTGAGCTTCGCTCTGTTTTCCAAAAGGTAAATGCACAATTCGAGCGTAAACTCTGGAAGTACAACTGCGCAGTCGAGAAGAAAACGATCGAATCTAAAGACAAACATGCGTTTTATAAACTGCTCAACTCAAGGCTTAATCAGAAGCCCAAACTCGGCAATCTGAGGTGTATTGATGGCAGCGTGCTCACTGGTGATCGCGACAGAGCTGAGATACTTGCCACTCCTTT